>BHEV01046505.1:0-15630 GCA_004319985.1 Emydocephalus ijimae
CTAATATCTTCTGTCTGTTTTTTTGGCTCTTTTTGTATCTTGATTGGTTGGCAACATTGTGTTACTTTATTGGAGGCCTTTGGTGCAGCTTGGCTTCAGGTAAATGGACGGCTGTCATTAGTTAGGAAGCTAGGTTTCATCTGGGTGCCTGGTTGGGGTGTGTTTGAGCTGGAGGTATCAGGGGGGATCTGTTTGTGCCCAGGTGTTTGCCTGGCTTGTGGTGTGGAGATTTTTTTGTTTGTGAGTGCAGGCTTCCAAATGATTGACAGCCTGGTGGAATCNGAAAGTGGCTTGTGTTTTGGTGCCACTGAAGTTGATGTTATGACCTGTGGCTTCCATGTGTTGGACTAGTGAGGAAGTGTGTTCCAGCTTTTTGACTGCATTTTTGTGTTCATCCAGGCGGGTACTTATTCTTCTATTGGTCTGTCCAATGTATGTGGCCGGGCATGATGCACAGGGGACTTCGTATATGCCTTGGTTTTCCAGGTCAATTTTATCTTTGGGGTTTCTAAGGATGGCTGCTATTTTTCTGTCTGTTTTGAAGGCAGTCTTGATGTGATGTCTGTGTAGTATCTTACTAATTTTGTCTGTAGTACCTCTTTTGTAGGGCAGGACAGCTGTTCCATAGGTCTGTTCATCTTCTGGGTCTCTATAACATATATATAACATAGTTATGAATAATATATATATATAAGAAAAATAATGCCGACATGTTAGCTCCTAATAAATCCTTTGAAGTTTTTGAAGCTTGGCTCAAGGCTCATGATTTAATTAGGGCAACTGCTGGAATCCTGACACTGGATAAACTATTTTCTGGGTTGGACTGGATCTGGTAGAACATTTCACTTTCCTGCCCTCCAAAAAAGAGATATATGGGCATATTTCTTGCATCTGTGAGAACATGAAGTTGATACTTCCTATTTCTATGTTACTCTCCTTTGCTCAGTCAGTCAGTTTGCACAATTCCAGTTGATTTGGGCAAACAATGGCACAATGGCATACTTAAGACAGCAGAGGACAGACAAAGAGCAACTGCAGTTTTTGGCATCCAACAAAATGAGCAATGGTAATAGATGATGATATTAGCTACAAGGCTAACACCATTACTCTTCTGCATTACACAAGGATTCCACTAAGGTAAATCCTGATGACCCAACCTTTTAAAGTTTTTTAGAGTCTTAATAGGCACATGGATAAAGTGGTTCCATCAACATTGCATTTTTGGATTTTTGAAAAGCTTTTTGCAAAGTTCTTCATGAAAGGCTCTTGAAATAGCTTGAGGGCCATGAGGTAAGAGGGGACCTTTACTTTAATGCATGGGTGTCAAATTTGATCAGGTCCATGACATATTGTGATGTTTTTTGCCTTTGCGGAGCCGGGGTGGGTGTGGCCTGCACATGATGCATCTGACCCACAGGCCACCAGTTTGACACCCCTGTTTTAATGGATTGCTGGGCGATTTTAAAAAAGCAAAAAGTAGAAATCGACAGACATTTTGTCTGAGTGAACTAGTAAGAAACAGAATTTGAGAATCTCAAGAATTGATCAAGTACTTCCACATTTTCCCCCAAATGACTTTGACTTGGAGGCAGATAATAAACCGGGCAATTCTCCAAATGGTACTAAATTATTCAGGCCAGAACTAATTTTGAAGAGCTCCAGAATCTCTTTAAAATAGGTGAAGGGTCAACCAAATAGCTGATGCAATTCACTTTAAATAAGTGTCAAATGATTTCAGATCCCCATCGACATTGTTAGGGCATGAGCTGCTTGTGTGGCAGCTGTGAAAAAGGCAAATTTGATGCTAGGGATCATTAGGAAAGGGACTGAAAACAAACATGGCAGTATTGCAATGTCTTTATACAGTACTGCAGTGTCTTTATATCTTTGGCACATCTACATGTAGAATCTGCATCTAGAATAGGGTGTAAAGTTCTGGTACCCATACTTGAAGAATGATGTAATAATTGAGATGAGCAACCAACATGATTAGTGGGGTTGAACACCTTCTCTGTAGGAAAAGGCTACAACTTTGGGACTCTTTAGCTTGGAAAAAATGTGAAGGGGAGGGTGTGATCGAAGTGTATAAAATCAGTCATGGCATGGAGAAGTTAAACAGGGAAGTATTTTTCTCCCTCTTTAAAACACTAGGACCATGGATTACCCAATGAAACTGATTGAAAAGAGACTTAAAACAAACCAAAAGGGAAAAAAAATTCCAAAAGGGAAAAAAAATTCCCAATGAAATTCACATTATCCCACACAATCACAAAATAATGGTAACGGCTAGTACTGTAAATCTGATACCTTTAAAAAAGGGAATTAACAAATTCAAAAGGGTACAGAATTCAGGGGTCTTCAAACCTGCCCACTTTAAGACATGTGGACTGAAGGGCTACCTTTCTTGAAGACTCCAATATTATTTGAATATTGGGGGCATTGTCTCCTCAATCACCAGTCACGAGGACATCTGTCTAACAGTGGTAGTGTACATCTCTTGCCTGCAAATATTGGTTGGCCACTATAAGGCAAAAATGCTTACTAAGATGACCTGTTACAACAGAATTTTCTTATGTTCTCATGGGCTTCTGAAAATGTAGCTGATATTATAGTTTAGTTTAAATTTTCCCACTTCCCAGGCATTGATAATGTTAGCTAATTGGGTAATGATACTTCTGAAAGCAAATAACTGCCCAGAGAACAGCCAGAACTCCACAGCTCAATACTCTGTTCTTTATGTCTTATATATTGGTGTGGATTTTAAATGGAAAACACTTGGATATTGGATATTACCATCCTGATGGGATAAAGTATGATGCAACTAATTTCATAGGTAATGACCAGCAACTCACTTTTGCCCTTCACTATGTTGGCTAGGATTCATTTTTGTTTCTTGATTTTTCAAGGCATATATCAGTTCTTTTTGCTACAGAGGTGGTGCTTGGAAATACTAGTAGCACAGATTATGGACAAGCCTTGAATCTAAATTGCTGAAATAATGTAAAATCAAACTACAAGTAGTCATCCCAAAGGAAGATAAAACTTATGACCTGGGACTCACCTTATGGAAAGGAAATATGAGGGAATTGTGCAGCTCTTTCTTAGTGCTAAATTACACTATTTTAATAAACACCTAATCAGAAAGATTTATTGGTTATTCAAGCCAAGAAGAAAGAATTTAAGAAGCAAAGTCTTGGACTGTTAGCATGATTACACCGTGCTATTTTTTTTAACTATTTGGTTTAAGAAAGAGTCACCTCTTCAACCTCATTATTCATTCTTCTTCACAAGTGTGAAGATGTTCTATGCCAAGCAGCATGGACAATAGATCAGAGAAATCCTTTCCTCCAGTTTTTCATTTTTAGCTGCTATCTGGATGGAGAATCACCTCCCTACACAATGCCTGCTACCGGTCCAGGAGTGGGTATGGGTTTCTCATAAGGAGAGCTCTCATAAGAAGAGATCTTTCTTCCCAGTTGAATGAAGGAAAACAAACAGGGATGAGTTTGGGGCAATGCCATGCCTTTGTTTTCTTATTTTCTTTCTTTTTGTAAATTTTATTTGAGTTTTCACAAAGAAATACAAATAAAACATCTTTTTTGAAAGTAGCATAATCCCAGGTTACATTTCTTCGTACAGACACAAATTCAATGTCATGCTCATTTTTTGTTCTATTCCATATCTTATTACTGTTTTACATTTTCTACATAGCTTCTCCCCTCGTTTAATTTTCTCAATTTTATTTTAATTATCTCATCTCAATTCAAATCATTATATTTATACTTTTTGTCTGTCCTGTTTCAATTTCATTTATCTTTTCTCATTAAACAAAGTTTCTCCTGTAGTTGCTGATTGGAATATGACACCTTTATATCTTTTAATTTTATCCATGTAACTCTTATTTAAGCTTCAATATATACCTTAAAGTTATAACATTCAATATAATACATAACTTCCATTTGGATTCTGCTTGATACATTCTTAAAATACACACTATATTCTTAAAAAAAAAAGATTATAAATAAAAATATATTCTTAAAAAAAAAAGATTATAAATATATATAGTTAAAACAACACATTCCATTCCAATTCAATTCTATCATTAATGTTAACATTCATTAAAATCTTAACTTCTTTTCAATTAAATATCATACTTCTATTGGAACAGTTATAAGCTTTCCATAATTAATTTCCCCCCTCCTCTTCACTTATATTTTATAAAACATTAACTAATTAAAATGTTCCTGTCCTTTCCTAATTCAATTCTCTCATTTATTTTATTTCATTTATTTTATTAACAAACATTTCACTAGATTACAGTAACCATTTTATCCCTCATTTTAATCATACATTGTTTCCAATTTTCTAAAATTATTTCTATTACTAATATAACAATACAATCTTATGTACCTTTACAGAATCTCTTTTTCAGTTAAACTTTCACCCATTATCTCTAAACAGGCCCTGTTTCTCTATATCTTGTTTCTGTCCTTTATAACTTCTTTTCCTTTCCTTCTTCCCTCTCTTCTTCTCTCTCCCTTTTTTACCCCCTTGTCTCTCTACCTCTATTTCTCTCTTCTGTATTCCCCTCTTCTGTTGATTTCCAATATTATACTTATTTTTCAAACTATTTTTTTTCTTTGGTTGTTTTTTTAAATCTTACATTCTCCATTCTCTTTCCCCCCTTTCCTTTTTCTTCCCCACATAGAATTACTCGTTCATTAAAGATGGCTTCTTCTTTGTCCCAGTCTTCTTGTTTTGCAGTCGTTTCTTGTTGTTTCTCATCGTTCCAAATCTCCATTTCTAAGAATTGAAAAACAAAGCCAAAAGAAACTCTCCCTTCTTGTGCATCTTTGTACTTTTAAAGTTCCATTTTCAATTCATCCAGAAGTAGTGCCATTGTATAAATTTTTAAACAACCACCTGACTGATTTTAGTCATTCAAGTGCAATAACCAAGAATCCAAAGATCACCAAGTAATCCAAATACACACAAGCTGTTTCTTCTTGCTTTTTTTTTTTCACTTGCTCTTCCTGGGGTTCTACTATTTAGTTGCCAAGTTTCAATTAAAATGTATCTTTTAGAAGTCTTGTTGAAGTTTTACTGTAGATTCCTTTTAATTCCAGACAGTCTCCTCCCTTTTTTCCAGATCCTGCCCTTTTATTCTTTTTTTCTCCTTTCCTGCTTATAAATTTTTTTTCGTGTCCAGAAATCTTTATTATCCCTTTGACATTTATTTTTATTTTTAGCTTAATTGCCTGTTGATGTCAAAGTGGATTTTTTTTTCCAATTTCTTATTTAAGTCTCTTAGTTGTCAGTATAGGGAAAGGGAGAGAAGAAGAAAAAACCAAACCTTTCCCTTTTCCCTTTCCTTTGCTGCTTCAGAATCTTCTTTGGGAACGATGTTATTTTTTTAAAAAGTTTAAATTCCAGGGTACCTTAGTTGTTGCTTTTGCAATTTAACCCAGTCAGCCAGAACTTTCACTTCTTATCTTCCTCCTGCACATTCTTTTCCAGTCGAGTTCTTCTTTGAGGTGGACATTTCTGACCACCGCTGCAACCGCCTTCGGGAAAGGGAGTAATGGCCAGCTGAGGAGGAGAGATGCAGTTCTCCTCAACCCTGCTGGCAGTCTCCCCCCTCTTCACCATCTCTACGGGGTGGCTTAGCCCCGAAACCAACCAGCTCAGGGCATTTCAGCAGTGAGGCCAGACAGAAACCACGCACGATCACGGATTTCTATTTGTCGCTGAAGAAGCTCAAACTGGAAATCCACCATGCCTTTGTTTTCTTTGATGTGCTGCTCAGTTGCGTTGTGCTGGGAAGAAATCCAGCTTGTTTATGCAGTGTGCGCTCTGTGATTAAATCCTCAGCAAGTGCCCCTTTCCTAGGCAACAGGGGAACGGATCCTGGAATCTGGTCACTTCATTGATAAAACTTGAGGGTGAAAGCATGTTTATTCCTCTGTGCCCAAGAGAATCTAGCTCCTTTCAATGTGCTGTAGCCAATGTCTGACTTGTTTGAGTTTGTAGTTACTTAATCAGAACTTTTAAGAGATTTGACTTTGACCCTGAACCTTGATCTGAATATTTGAAGAGTGAAAGATTTCTTAACTCTGATGATCTTGGTTTTTTGAAGCCTGATGAAAGGTCAGAGCCATTATATCGTTTCTGGGCATATTTGGTTTAATTTGAGTCTTTTGATTTGGTTTCTATCTCTTTAAACTGTGTATAATCACCTTGGCTTTCTTCCAAACCATTTCTCTTATTTGCTTCTCAAAGAAGAATGTCTTTTGCTTGTATACACAAAGATACTAATATATACTTATACCTACCCAAAGTTAATTTACAGTGTTTTCATTGAGAGTATAATACTGTCATCATTACATTGTTAAACGTGAAATATTTTGTATTTCTGTATCTTTGTGTTTTTTTCTGCATCAACTCACAAAGCTCAGACTGCCCAAAGAGCTGCTGATTCAGTTCTACAGAGGAATTATTGAGTCTGTCATCTGAACCTCTATAACTGACTGGTTTGGCTCTGCAACCAAACAAGACAAACACAGCCTTCAATGGATAATTAGAACTGCAGAAAAAACAATTGCTACCAACTTGCCTTCCATTGAGGACCTGTATATAGCATGAGTCAAAAAGAGGGCTGTGAAAATATCTACAGACCCCTCACATCCTGGACATAAATTGTTTCAACTTCTACCCTCAAAACGATGCTACACACCAGAACAACTAGACATAAGGACAGTTTTTTCCCAAATGCCATCACTCTGCTAAACAACTAATTCCCACAACACTGACAAATTATTTACTAAGACTGTATTACTATTATTTTTCTCATCCTTCCTAGTACCTATCTCTTCTCACTTAGGACTTTAACCGTTTTGTTTGTATCTTTACAATTTATATTGTTTTATTTGTTTCCTAATATGAATTGATTGCTTATTAGTAACCTATGACTATCACTAAGTGTTGTATCTTATGATTCTTCATGAATTTATTTTATTTTTTCTTTATGTACACTGGGAGCATATGCACCAAAGACAAATTCCTTGTGTGTCCAATCACACTTGGCCAATAAAGAATTCTATTCTATTCTATTCTATTCTATTCTATTCTATTCTATTCTATTCTATTCTATTCTATTCTATTCTATTCTATTCTATTCTATTCTATTCTATTCTATTCTTCTAGAATCTTTTTTGAAGTTAATTTATTTTTCAGAAAACCCTCCCATTCATAACCATACTGTACAGACACGAATGCCTCAGCCACATGGGGAAAAACGTAAGTCCACAATAGTGTTTATAAGTGGAATAAACACCCCTCCCAATTTACTGAAGGGGAGGAAGTAGAGCAGAATCTCACCTGCAAGAGTCGCTTATAACCAATCTCAATAAAAGTAGTTTTACTTTTAATTAGTTGAAACTTCCTGTAGAGTTGATTTCTTGGTCTGGTCTACGATCTACCTAATGGGGCTGATTTGCAAGCTGACAACATTCTGTTCAGAAACTTGAGGTAACAAAATGTTCTTGGGAAATGAATGTTGATCTCTGAGGCAAATCAGACACTCCCCCTTACCTTTATACAAGTAGTCTTCAATTTACAACAGTTCATTTAGTGACCATTCAAAGTTACGGTGACACTGAAAAAAGTGACTTATGATCATTTTTCACAGTTACGACCTTTCGTAACTGATCATGTGACTAAAATTCAGATGCTTGGTGACTGACTCATAATTTTGACTGTTGCTGGGTCTCAAGGGCATGTGGTCATTTTTTGCAACCTTTTGATCAGCAAAATCAATGGGGAAACCAGATTCATTTAACAACCATGTTACTAACCAATCAACTGTGGTGACTTGCTTAGCAACTATGGCAAGAAGTTGGTAATATGGGCCAAAACTCATTTAACAAATGTCTCACTTAACAACAGAAATTTTGGACTCAGTTGTGGTCAAGGACTATATGTGATGGATTCCAAAACAGTCCCAGAAAGAATTCTGCACACTTGGATTTGCATCCTTTGCAACTTGTTCCTGAAATTCTTATATCCAGCTGAGACTTTTATTGCCCTCATTTCTAATAATTGCCAGCTTAACTTAATGGCTAAGGTGCCTTTTGATAAATGGCCATAATTGTATGCCAATGTAGAAAATTAGCACCCACCCTTCTCTTAGAAAAATGAAATACTTTGGGAAATATTAAAAAGGCAGAATATTATATTTCCATAAGGGAGAAACATGCTCTTAGAAAGCATCCCCCACTTTTCTTAATAGTCCCAGCCAGCCTATCTACAAAACAAAAGACCTTCCGCTCCAGGGTGATGGGATTAAGACATAACCCCTCAGGACATAATAGGACTAGCAGCAGAGCTCACCACACGCCACAACAAACCCCTTCATTGCATCACCCAGCAACCCTACAAAGTTAGCAGTGACCTCTACAACAATTAATAGAATACATTTCTCTCACAGGAACAGAAAGCTCAAGGACAAAGCCCAAGAGAGGGTATAAATAACTCTCATTCTCCACTCCATGTGGTCAGCTGCCCAGGATCTCAAACCCATCAAGTAGTCCTATCCATTTCCAATTAGCCTCCATGTTTCCAGTTCTTTCTCCCCACTTGGAACTGAATTGGATATTTCTTCCAACACCAACAAAGCAATCCTTTTCTTTGATAAGAACTGATTCAGAAGAATTCCATTCTCAGATCCTGCAGGTGGCAGGTGAAACTTGCCTTCAACCTACATAGTTGCTAAAGGCTCAGTGGCCCATATAGCAGAGGTGGTATTCAGCAGGTTCTGACCAGTTCCGGAGAACCGGTAGCAGAAAATTTGAGGAGTTCCGAGAACCGGCGGTAACCTTCCCCCAGGAATGGGGAAGGAATGGAGATTTTACAGTATCCTTCCCCTGCCATGCCCTCCAAGACACACCCACCAAGCCATGCCACGCCCACCAAGCCACGCCCACAGAACTGGTAGTAAAAAAAATTTGAATCCCACCACTGCCATACAGCCTTGTCTTCTGACATCTTGTCATCTTCCCCACCCACCAGAATTTTGTGTTTGAGGTAGATGTTTCAATTTGGTAGTGACAGGGTTGGTTCTGGAAAGAAAGAGTGTTAAAAATGTTGTGAATGAATAAATGTGTTTAATAAAGGTTATTAAGAGCTTGAAGTTAAGTGCAGGGTTCTAGCCCTGCACTTCTGATTGGCCGTTAATGGCGACATCAGATTGGTCCGTTCGGGGGAATCTGATTGGCTATTAACGAGCCTCTCCCATTGGTTAACGGAGCTAGCGCTCCCTGGTTTTCATTGGTTGAATGTTCAATGGCTTGCCTATATAAAGGGGGCCGTTGCAGCCACTGAGCTGAGCTGTTGCACCATGTTAACAAAGAGTTTTGAAGTTCACCGTTTCACCGGCTCGTCTCCATTCTTAGCACCCATGCTCAGAACTTAACACTGGTGACGAGGATGGGATTTGGAGACATCAGAGCTGAATGAACGATGAAGAACGATAACCGAGCACGTGGCTGAAACGCACAACAGCGGAACCATGTCCAGTGGTGTCATACCACCCACTCCATTCGACCCAGTGCAAGAAGACTGAGACTCCTATATGGATCACTTCCAGATGTTTCTGGAGACCAACAATTTGAAGGATGCCACTACCGGGAAGAAACGGGTGGTATTCCTAACGCATTGTGGGCCGACCGTATTCAAGATGGCCAAGGCACTAGCGAAACCGGCAGAAGTAAAGTCTATGGACTGGGACGTCCTTGAACCCCTATTGAGAGACCACTATGCACTGATCATGCCAACACTCGTTAGACGGCATGAATCTTACCAGAGAAGTCAGCAGAAGGGCGAAAGTGTTGCTGATTTCATAGCTGATCTCTGGAATCTGGGAGGCCTATGTGGGTTTGCTGACCTCGAAGAAGCCCTGAGAGACAGAATAGTTCTGGGACTAGATGCACCACATATCCAGAGCAAGCTGATGGTGAAAGGCGACCTCAGCCTTGCAGATGCCATTACTGAAGCTACTGCAGCAGAAGCAACCAGGAAGTCTGCTGCCCGAATGCGCCGCACCCACGCCTTGCTTCGCCAACCGACCCACAAAATTTCACCCAAGTCAGAAGGACCTCGATTCATCGTCAGACAACGACGAAGAAGAGGTCCACCAACTTCGGTCCGAACGAGACCAACACCAGAGATCTCAGCACCAATGCACTGGTTGTGGGGCAAACCACCCCCGATCAGAATGCAAATTCCTCGACGCGCTCTGCCATGTGTGCGGGAAAAGAGGCCATATCGGACGGGTCTGTAGAAGCAAGCAAGGACCCAGCCAGCCCTCAAGAGGGGTTAACTACCACCAACCGACAGGAAGCCGTCCTGCAAAGCGAGAACCCGTGAACCACCAATGGAACAACCACTCCCACAGAAACAAACCCCTAAACCACTCAACGAAGCGAGAAGAAGCTCACCAAACTATCACGATCGCTCACGCCTCATCTCTTGATGCCAAGAAGAAGCGGGTGGAAGTGGCCATCGAGAACCAGCCCTGCCTGATGGAAGTTGACTCAGGATCGTCCCTCTCGATGGTTTCCTGGAAGACCCTGAAGCAGCTAATCCCTACTGTCCGGCGGCAAGACCTCAGATTCCAAAGACTTATACTCAAAGACTATCAGGGAAATCGAATTCCAGTCATTGGATCCAGCTGAGTCTGGGTATCGTTTAAGAACCGTACAGCATTCCTACCCCTGACTGTAATCGATAAGGATCGGCCTAGTCTGTTAAGCCTCCAATGGTTCGCTCCACTTGGAATTGAAGTAGCCGGCATTCGCCGAACCTGCAGCAGCGACTGGGAAGAGGAACTCATCCAAGAATTCAAGGACGTCTTTGCAGAAAAACTAGGCGAGTACAAGGGGACCCCGATATCATTTAACCTCAATCACGAAATAGCTCCCATCCGCCTTAAGCCTTGTCGAGTTCCATTTGCCCTTAAACCAAAGATTGACGAGCAGCTTGATAAATTAATAGCCCAGGGGGTGTTAGAGCCAACCGATCACTCTCCCTGGGAAACCCCAATCGTGACACCCATCAAGCCAGATGGATCGATAAGAATTTGTAGGGACTACTGAGCCACCCTGAACCACGCCCTTCAACAAAACGCGTATCCGGTACCGGTGGTGCAGCACCTCCTCCATTCCCTGGGGGGTGGAAAAGTCTTCGCTAAATTAGACTTAGCCCAGGCATACCAACAACTCCCTGTAGACATAAAAACGGCAGAGGCCCAAACGATCATTACGCACCGAGGTGCGTTTAAATTAACCGACTCCAATTCGAAGTAAGCGTAGCCCCAGGAATCTACCAAAGTTTGATGGAAAGACTATTACAAGGGATAAAAGGCGTTGTCCCATATTTTGATGATGTGTTAATCGCCTCCCCAACTCCGCAATTATTAAGGGATCGCCTGAGGGTGGTTCTCCAGAGATTCAAAGACGCAGGTCTTAAAGTTAAGAAAAACAAGTGTAAACTGTGCACGGATCGTGTAGAATTTTTAGGATATTTAATTGATAGTCATGGCATTCACCCCACCGACAGCAAACTTAGGGCAATCAAAAATGCCCCAAATAGATTGGCTATTTATGAGCCTCTCCCATTGGTTAACGGAGCTAGCGCTCCCTGGTTTTCATTGGTTGAATGTTCAATGGCTTGCCTATATAAAGGGGGCCGTTGCAGCCACTGAGCTGAGCTGTTACACCATGTTAATAAAGAGTTTTGAAGTTCACCGTTTCACCGGCTCGTCTCCATTCTTAGCGCCCATGCTCAGAACTTAACAAAAAATCAGCTGAAAGAAGAGTATGCATTGAGAATGATTTGAGGTCCAGCTATTGATATGACTGTTATAGTGAAGGCCCATGGTGATTTTCAAGCTATTCTCATTATATAATTTAGAAGCCTGTTTGACTACTGACTAGGCTCAACTTTCTATATCAAGTGTTGTGCAAACATTTTTAAGTGAATGCCAAATCTGGAGCGCACTTTAGCCACAGCAGGGAAACAAGGAAAGGGAAAATACAAGGCTTTGAATAGTGTGTGTGTACTTGAGAGAGGGAGCATCCCAGTAAGCAATAATTAAAGCCATTTAGCTTCCTTTGATCTTCTAGTCCTTAACTTAAATGTTGCCTAAATGGCATTTTCATTGAATATTTATGCAAAAAGAGAGAGAGAGATAAAAACAGATAACTGCTTGCACTCCATGCCTGTTTGCAAGTGTTTATCTTTGAAGTGCGCACTTGTTACCTTATCTTTTGGTAAATGTTTTCCATTTATATTATATCTAAATCCAATATATTTAGAACTGAGAAATGGAGCACTGTTTTTTTTTTATCCCATACGTTTTTGTGTCTAGAATTTAAACTGTTTTGGTTGAAAAGTTTTGTCTTTTTGTAAGAGAAAAAACACTTTATTCAAAGTTGGCTAAGCACACCGCATAATCCTTGTCTACTTATTTTGTGCTGGTTGTCTATTATCTTTCAGTTCTGTGTAAGTTCCCCGACATGAATTTGCCTCAGCACCACCTGTTTTGCTCATTACAATACTACATAAGCAGACCCTCCGCCATTACGACCTAGAGTGCATTTGGGATGGGGTAGTTCAGAAAATGGCAGATGGTTCATAAAAAACAATGTATGACTTTACCTCATTTCGTTGGTGTCTGGAATGGTATTAACATGACTACATTGTGTCTGGTTTTTTTTTAATAGTCTTTCTGAAATGACAGCACTGTTCATGCAATCTGATCTTCCAGATGGTTTGCCAAATGTGGCTATGGAATCAGGAGCCTTAGAGCAGTTAAACATAAGCTGTTCTCTTTTCTCCTACTGCTGATTGCAGGTTGTCCTCAACTTATGACTGCAATTGAGCCCAAAATTCCTGCTGCTAAGCAAGAAAGGTGTTAAGTGACTTTTGCTCCATTTTATCACCTTTCTTGTCATGGTTGTTAAATCAGTGACACATTGTTAAATTAGCAACACATTTCAATGAATCTGGCTTCTCACATTGACTTTGCTTGTCAGAAGTTTGCAAAAGGTGATCTCATGAGTCCAGGACCCTGCAATGGTCATAAGTGTGGAAAATGGTTGTGTGTCTAATTTTTTTAGTGCCATTGTAACCTCAAAAGGTCACTAAAGGAAAATTTGAGGATTACCTGTTCATGGTATAGAGTTATATGTTTTGTGACATGTTAGAGTCCTTCCTCCCTCCCTCCCTTCCTGTTTAGTTACAGAGGTTTTTTGATATTCCTATTAGAATTCTGGCAAAACAGAATAAATGCAGATGTGAAATAGCAGATACGGTACCTTAAAAAGTAAGAAGCCTTTGTAATTTGGGGCAATAATCCTTATTTATGGATGAAAAGAAGTTCATGTAACCAGTCATGCATTTTCATGGGGCACCATTAGATATGCATATGTCGTCATCCCATATTGCATGGCCACCTATATAAGGTATGATTCATAAGGTACAGACCAATATTGAATGGGAATATGGAATGTTCTTCAGCTGATGAGAACAGTTAAGATGAAATCACTTTCCATCCTAGGGATTGGGGATCCCTATGCTTTCAGCCTTCCAGAAAGCTGTGAAGATCTGGCTATTCCCCAAGCACTGAGTTAGAATGAAGGTTGAATTGCAGGGATGATTGATCTGGTGCCTAGGAGGAAGGGTTATTTAGTTTTTAGCTATGTTTTTATGAATAGTTATGAGCCATCTAGAGTCAATTTATGAGGCGGCCATATAAATCCTGTAATTAATACATAAATATAAAGTTATATTATTATTATATATAAATTTAAAGGTTCAGTCATACACATAAAACACACTGTGTTTTTTAATTAACTCCAGAATGCTTATTTTATCTACCTGCTATGTATTTGTTTAATTCTTAAATAGACTTTTAATTTCTTTTTAATTTTTCCTTCAAGAAGAATTTAATTCTGATGAAAATATTGAGGTGTGTTTCACAGTAATTTTAGTTATACTGCAGTTAAAATGCCAGAGCAGGTTTAAAGAAGAGATAAATACAGTATAATCAGCCTATCAACTTTTCTGTGTTCTATCATCCTGAAGGTTGTAAATTTCAATTCAAAATATTAATTACTGTTATATTACAACTACTCCATATCTATATTAAAAGTTTTCTTATTGATGCTATAACTTCTGATTTATTTTTTTTTACATTAGTGGAAATTGAGGTTAAATATAAGCCCTGCTTTCTAATCTTTTTGCTTTGCTTGCCCTTTTGAACTGAAGTGAAATTTAATATGCATGGCATCAGAGAACTCTGATAGGTAGAACAGGGCAGGTGGTGAAATAACTTTAATTAGCATATAAGATTTCTGAAAGCATAATTGTAAAGCATTTAGGAAAGCATGACCCACTGGGAATAATCAAATGATTGATGAAGCCTCCAGCTTCTCTCAAGAGAAAAGCAAATTTATCATTTAAGAGAGTCAGTTAATGTATCTAAACCAAGATATTCAGTGGAAGCCTATGGGGTGTTTTTCTTTGTAACTGCTATAAAAGCCATTCAGGTTTACAAACTCTTGAGATACAAAATAAAGCTGTGATACATATAACATGCAATCTCTCAGAAATCTTTAGAGAAATGATTTGAAATAACTAATTTATCGTATGAATCTACAGTTTATCATTCCAATAGAATCTTTCTTACTGTTTTAAAATTTATAGAGCAACAAAGATTATTGGGGGCCTGGAGGCTAGATCATATAAGGGATATATCCCTTGTAGGAACTGAGCATGACTAGTTTAGTGAAGAGGTCAGGGGAGACATGACAGCAGTGTTCCAATATTTGAGAGGCTGCCACAGAGAGGAAGAGGTCAACCTGCTTTCCAAGGCACCTGAGGGCCAGACAAGGAATAATGTATGGAATCTGATCAAGGAGAGATTCAACCTAGAAATAAGGATAATTTTTCTGACAGTGAGAACAGTCAACCAATGGAAGAGCTTGCCTTCGGAAGTTGTGGAAGCTTCATCACTGGAGGCTTTCAAGAAGAGATCTGTCAGAAATAGTGTAGGTCTCCTGCTTGGGTGGGAGGTTGGACTAGATCAGGGGTCGCCAACCTTTTGGATCTCAGGGACCACCAAACTCATACTTCTAAATCCCGAGGACCACTAATACGATTCTTTTTAAAGCTAATACATTTAATACAATTTTTATGTTAAATATAAATTAGATAAATAGATAGATAGATAGATAGATAGATAGATAGATAGATAGATAGATAGATAGATATTTGTTTGTTTTCTTAAGTTTTCGTGGGTACTTACATGTATGGTATTCAGCTTTGTTCGGCTATTTTCCCACGTCATTATAGTTGTGCTTTTAAAGTTGTAGCAACGTTTTGGCAGAATCTCAACTGCCATCATCAGGTTTCTGTATTGTGTTTGTCTGTGAGTCAGACTGATCAGTCAGTCTGTGAGTCAGTCTGTCAGTCTGACTCACAGACGAACACAATGATGCACAGGGGACTTCATATATGCCTTGGTTTTCCAGGTCAATTTTATCTTTGGGGTTTCTAAGGATGGCTGCTATT
>BHEV01046512.1:0-12553 GCA_004319985.1 Emydocephalus ijimae
GCCGGTTCGAAATCCCCGCGTCCTGACCAATCAGCACGCGGGGATTTCGGGCATGCGTGTTAGGACACAGCACAAATTATAATTATTTATTCAAAAAAAGTATGTTATGCATGAGATAACTGTGGTGTTTAAAGTTCTTCATTTTTAATTCTCTCTTTGTAGATAAAATATATTGTATTTCTGATTTCATATTGTGTTCAATTAACCATAATTATGTTTAGATTTTTGTGATCTGAATTATTTTTCCATTATTTTTTCTTTGTAGTATTACTGCAATTTTAACACAGGATATATGTATTCCAATATGAAAATGTCAAGGGCTATTAGGGTTGGAGATCATTTCCAAAAATTCAAATTGAGAATTGACTTCTATATTTTGCCCTTCAATCTCTGAAGATAAAATTAGAAAAAAAATGTTGGGAGTGTGTTGTTTGAATTTTTGAATGCTATAACAGCATACAAAATCTTCATTCCTTGATGGAAAATATGTGACACACACCATTCTACAGAACAGCATCTCCACTGTCTTTCAGTCAGACTCAGTATGCTTTTGTGAATTTCAGCAACATCTTAAGCACTCATTTTGTGAACCCATATTTAAGGTGATATTGTAAAAAATCTTCAAATTTCTAGTCATTTTTTTTAATAACGCAGGAAATAAACACAAGATATGGATCTGAGAAGGGAATCAAAATGGCCACTGTAATGAGGATTGATCACTTCCTTGGCAGTTTTGATTTTCACTGTATCGGCCAGATCGATTTTCCACATTAAGTTATCTAGAAATATTAATCTGTGGCATTTTAACCATTATGTTTTTTGTTTGAGCAGTTCAAAGATATTCATGACTTTCTTGAATTCTAATTTTAATGTACATTTTTTTGTAGATCAAAATGAAATATACTTGTGATCATTAACTATCATATTTAGCTTTTGCCAATTTTAGAAGAATGTTTTGATTAACAATGAAGTCCAAGCAACAAATCAAATCTAGTATTGTTTGCACCCTGTTTGCATCTTTAATGGATTATCTATCAATTTTGGATATACTAGGTAGATTAAGAGTCCATCTACCCTATGGTTTTCAAGTATGTTTCCATATCAGAAGTCTCCAAACTTGGCAACTTTAAGACTTGTGGACTTCAACTCCCAGCATAGCTGACTGAGGAATTCTGGGAGTTGAAGTCCACAAGTCTTAAAGTTGCCAAGTTTGGGGATCCCTGTTCTATATGGACATAGAGCCATGAAAAGGCATTAATTGGTTTTCTAAAGCTTGTATTTTTACTACCATCCTCACTGAAACTCAAGAGGAAATATGAGTTAGTTATTGACTTAAAATAATTTTCAACTTGTTGGCTTGGATTCTTTAAAATAAATTCCAGCCTTCTTTATGTTGATCAATTAGTTTCATCTTTAATTATGATAAACTTGATGTACTGCTCACAAGGAATTTTGAATGAATGAAATCATTTCTTAAGCAATGTACCAATTATTTTCAGAATAACTTCAAACAGGAGCCACCTTTATTTATTTCAGGAAGAACCTAAAAATAACTTTGATTTGTATAATACTACACCCCATAATACTGGAAGAGCTTTTATATTGATTGAAGTAATATTTTTACATTTCTTTTTTGGGAGAGCAAATTTCACAACATTTCTAACAAATAAATCATTTGTCCATATGGTGAAGAGTAAACTGAAACTGTGTTCCCCCCTTTTTTAAGAAAGATGTTTAATCACAACATGATCTTTAGATGGGGCTGAGCAAGACTGCCTCAAATACAAGTAAATATTTACTTGGAAACTGGTGACTAGTTAAAAAAACAGAAAATATATTCTGTAATTGGAAAGATATATATAGCTATCTAGCTGACATGGCTGATTGGCTCTTGTTGCATATCACAAGTGGTTTCCAATTTCAGGCGATGATGCAGAACTTGAGTGTTAAGTTCTGCGCATGGGCACTAAGAAGGAGACGAGCCGGTGAACAGTGAACTTCAAAACTCTTTATTATCATGGTGTAACAGCTCAGCTCCAATGGCCGCAACGGCCCCCTTTATATAGGCAAGCTCTTGAGTATTTAACCAATGAAAACACAGGGAGCGCTAGCTCTGTTAACCAATGGAAGAGGCTTGTTAATAGCCAATCAGATTCTCCTGAATGGACCAATCTGATGTCGCTATTATCGGCCAATCACAAGTGCAGGGCCAGAACCCTGCACTTTACTTCAAGCTCTCAATAATCTTTATTCAAGCACTTTTATTAATTCACAACACCCCTTCCCCCCGGGTTCCATTTAAGGGGTGCGGTCACGTAGTCTTTAAGGTAGGCAGGTTGTTTTGATTGTCTATTTGATTTATGTTGTTCTCCTGGTATTTGGCTACAGTCTTGTTGGGGTAGGACGTTATCTGGTGAAAAGGGTGCCTCCAGTTCTGTATTCAAATTTTCATTGCCGCTAATGTTCTCGGCATCTCCTTGAGGCGAGTTCACCCCCATCCCCGATCCTTCTTCACGTGTTGCCTCTGAGCGGTCATTTCTTCCACTTAAGCTTTCTGCCATTTCAAATTCAGCTTCCTCGGTATCTCCTCCCTCCTCAGTTTGGAAGTCAGGGGACTTGGAAATCCCCGACCGTAGCCTTGAACGCAGCTGATCAATATGGCGCTTCCATATTCTATCATCGCGACATCTCACGCGGTACGATCTGGGGCCGGTTACTTGGACCACAGTTGCCTCGACCCACAATGGATCGCCTGAAAAGTTCCTAGCGAAAACCAAGTCGCCTACCTGGAAGTTACGGCATTTCCCGCTGGATCCATGTGGTTTTTCAGGTTCATACAATGGGTGCTGATGGTTGAGGTGGGAGCAGAGCTTCCGCCCCATCAATAACTCGGCAGGAGTTTTGTTGGTGACGCTGTGCAGAGTAATATGCTGCAAAAGGAGTATCCGGTTAATCTTGTCTTCGATATCGCCATAGTCCATTTTATGCAAGGTTTTCTTGACGAATTGTACCATGTGCTCGGCCCTTCCATTGGCCGCCGGATGCGCCGGCGAATTCAGCGCATGGCGAATACCACGGTCTGCCAGGTACTGTTCAAAGAACAGTGCGGTAAATTGGGGCCTGTTGTCAGATACCAGAACATCTGGTAATCCGTGTGTTGCAAATAGTCTGTCTAGTTTCCTGATGACCGATTCGGTTGTTGTATTTCTCATCTCATGGATTTCAAGCCAGTTCGAGTAGGCATCCACCATTAATAAAAATGTTTGTCCTTTGGTAGGTCCCGCAAAGTCCAGATGAATATGGGACCATGGTCCCCTCGGTGTTTCCCATTCAGTCGGGGTTGCTTTCGGAGGGGCGTTGCTTACTTCCTGGCATTTGTGACAAGCTTTTACCCATGTCTCAATCTGCTTGTCGATACCTGGCCACCATGTGCAGCTTCGTGCGAGGGCTTTCATGCGCACGATGCTGGGGTGGCCATCGTGCAAGGTTCTTAGTATCGCTCGTCGTAACCACTCTGGGACAATGACTCTATCACCCCAGATAATGCAGTCCTTCTGGGAAAACAGTTCCGTTTGTCGATTCTTGAATGGGACGTAGTCATCAGGTATCTGGTCCAATGGCCATCCGCGCTCAACCCAACTGAGGACTCCTGCTAAAATGGGGTCGTGTTTCGTTTTAATCGCGATATCTCGGGCTGTTAGTGGCGGTGTTCGAAGTGTTTCGATCTGCAGTGTTGTAACTGTCGGAGCGAGGTCATCAATGGTCTCCGGAAGTGGTGCACGGCTCAATGCATCGGCCTGGGGAATGGCCTTCCCCGGGCGGTGTTGCAACTTATAATTATATGCAGCCAAGAATTCTGACCAGCGAGTCATTCTGGGAGATAATATATAAGGGGTTGGCCTATCTCCCGCTATTATTCCCAGCAAAGGTTTGTGGTCAGTCACTGTAGTAAAGGCTCGGCCATACACATATTCATGAAATCTCTTAACAGCAGACGCAATATCAAGGGCCTCTTTATCAATTTGACTGTAATTGCGTTCTGCTTTTGATAGCGTCTTTGAGAAATAGGCAACAGGGGCTTCACTACCGTTTGGCAAAACGTGGCTCAAAATGGCACCCACTCCAAATGGTGATGCATCACACGTGATTGTTAAAGGCAAAGTCTCGTAATACTGCATCAAAACAGCATCAGAAGTCAATAAATTTTTCACATGTTGAAATGCCTGCTCCTCTCTGTGTCCCCATACCCAGGTTGCTTTTTTGTCCAACAAATGATGTAGGGGTTCGGCTACAGTTGCTTTGTGAGGCAGGAAAACATTATAAAAATTGATAAGGCCTAGAAAAGCCTGGAGGTCGGCCTTATTTCGGGGTTTTGGGGCATTTTTGATTGCCCTAAGTTTGCTATCGGTGGAGTGAATGCCTTGACTACCAATTAAATATCCTAAAAATTCTACACAATCCGTACATAATTGACACTTGTTTTTTTTTAACTTTGAGATCTGAGTCTTTAAATCTCTGGAGAACCAACCCCAGTCGATCCCTTAGTATTTTTCGAGTCGGGGCTGTGATTAACACATCATCAAAATATGGGACAACGCCTTTTATCCCTTGTAATAGTCTTTCCATCAAAATTTGAAAGATTCCTGGGGCTACGCTTACTCCGAACTGGAGTCGGTTACATTTAAACGCACCTTGGTGCGTAATGATCGTTTGGGCCTCTGCCGTTTTTTTGTCTGCAGACAGTTGTTGGTATGCCTGTGCTAAGTCTAGTTTAGCGAAGACTTTTTTGCCCCCCAGGGAATGGAGGAGGTGTTGCACCACCGGTATCGGGTAAACATTTTGTTGAAGGGTGTGGTTTAGGGTGGCTCGGTAGTCCCCACAAATTCTTATCGATCCATCCAGCTTGATGGGTGTCACGATTGGGGTTTCCCAGGGAGAGTGATTGGTTGGTTCTAACACACCCTGGGCTATTAATTTATCAAGCTGCTTGTCAATCTTTGGTTTAAGGGCAAATGGAACTCGACGAGGCTTAAGGCGGAGGGAGCTATTTTGGGATTGATGTTAAATGATATTGGGGTCCCCTTGTACTCGCCTAGTTTTTCTGCAAAGATGTCCTGGAATTCTTGGACGAGGTCCTCTTCCCAGTCACTGCTGCAGGATCGATGAATGCCAGCTACTTCAATTCCGAGTGGAGAAAACCATTGGAGGCCTAACAAACTAGGCCAATCCCTGTCGATTACAGTCAGGGGTAGGAATGCTGTATGGTTCTTAAACGATACCCGGACTCGGCTGGATCCAACAACTGGAATTCGATTTCCTTGATAGTCTTTGAGTATGAGTCTTTTGAATCTGAGGTCTTGCCACCGGACAGTAGGGATGAGCTGCTTGAGGGTCTTCCAGGAAACCATCGAGAGGGACAATCCTGAATCGACTTCCATCAGGCAGGGCTGGTTTTCAATGGCCACTTTCACTCAGATCTTCTTGGCATCAAGAGATGAGGCGTGACCGATAATGATAGTTTGGTGAGCCTCTTCTCGCTTTGTTGAGTGGTTTAGGGTTTTGTTTCTGTAGGAGTGGTTGTTCCATTGGTGGTTCACAGGTTCTCGCTTTACAGGACGGCTTCCTGTTGGTTGGCGATAGTTAGCCCCCCTCAAGGGCTAGCTGGGTCCTACCTTGCTTCTACAGACCCGTCTGATATGGCCTCTTGTCCCGCACACATGGCAGAGCGCGTCAAGGAATTTGCATTCTGATCGGGGGTGGCCTGCCCCATAACCAGTGCATTGGTACTGAGATCTCTGGCATTGGTCTTGTTCAGACCGAAGTCGGCAGATCTCTTCTTCATCACTTTCTGATGACGATTCGAGGTCCTCATGGTGGGCTGTTGTAGCCTGTTCTTCTGAGTGGGGGTGAAACTTCGCAGGCGAGTTGGCGAAGCGGGGCGTGGGTGCAGCACATTTGGGCAGCCGACTTCCTGGTTGCTGCTGCTGCAGTATCTTCAGCGATGGCATCTGTAAGGCTAATGTCGCCTTTCGCCATCAGCTTACTCTGTGTGCCTGGAGTATCTAATCCCAGAACTATTCGGTCTCTCAGGGCTTCTTCTAGGTCGGCAAACCCGCATAGGCCTCCCAGATTCCGGAGATCCGCTATGAAATCAGCAACACTTTCGCCCTTCCGCTGACTTCTCTGGTAAAATTCATGCCTTCTAACGAGTGTTGGCATGGTCGGTGCATAGTGGGCCCTCAGCAGGGGTTCGAGGACGTCCCAGTCCATAGACTTTACTTCTGCCGGTTTTGCTAGTGCCTTGGCCATCTTGAATACCCACAATGAGTTAGGAATACTACCCGTTTCTTTCCGGTAGTGGCATCCTTCAAATTGTTGGTCTCCAGAAAATCCATATATGATCCATATATGAGTCCCAGTCTTCTTGTGCCGGGTCGAATGGAGCAGATGGTATGACGCCGCCGGACATGGTTCTGCTGTTGGTGTGTTTCAGCCATGTGCTCTGTTATCGTTCTTCGTCGTTCAGTCAGCTCTGACGTCTCCACATCCCACCTTCGTCGCCAGTGTTAAGTTCTGCGCATGGGCACTAAGAAGGAGACGAGCCGGTGAACAGTGAACTTCAAAACTCATTATCATGGTGTAACAGCTCAGCTCCAATGGCCGCAATGGCCCCCATTATATAGGCAAGCTCTTGAGTATTTAACCAATGAAAACACAGGGAGCGCTAGCTCTGCTAACCAATGGAAGAGGCTTGTTAATAGCCAATCAGATTCTCCTGAACGGACCAATCCGATGTCGCTATTATCGGCCAATCAGAAGTGCAGGGCCAGAACCCTGCACTTTACTTCAAGCTCTCAATAAACTTTATTCAAGCACTTTTATTAATTCACAACATTGAGTATTAAACACTTGCATGATACAGCATTTGTAATATCTATCTCTCCAAGGAATTAACACTTTTAGGGTTTTCAGAGCATCATTTTATGTCTGGATTCTGCTGAATAGAATGACTAAAATAGACAAGTGACTGACTATTGATTTGGATCAACTCATTAAACAATGTGTTTGCCATAGGTCTTCTGGCTGCCATGCTACATTTTCTTTTTGTTACTTATGATAGTGGGATCCATAAAGTATCCAAAGGTAACTAGAATATTTCATAGTATATGAATTCAGAAGAACTTCATTATTTGTATACTTTGAAGTGTAAACTTATGGACACAGCTCCATTCTTTCTGCCTTGTTTTCAACAATCCAATTCACACAAATCCAGATGAAAAAAATAATGGGTGGGTCAAGGTTATGTCACCGTGAGGTGATCACTAAGTTCAGAAAAGAAGAGAATAATAACTTTATTGTCAATTTGAATGTACACTAATTGGCATACATTAAAAAGAAATTTCATTACATAGAGTTCTAAAAGATAACCCTAAACCACCCCTATGCCAATGACCAAATGGTCTGCAAGGGAAGAGCTTATGGGAATGTATTCTGAAGTTCTCATTTGACATTAAGATTGTTTTCTTACTATTGGTAATTACAACTTGTTTCTCTTTTGCCATGTCACTGAGGAAAACCAATGGATGTGTCTACTCAGATGAGAAAAATAATAGAAGGTCTCCTAGGATTTGGATTCTGAATAGAATTCTAATTATCCATTTACACACAGTTACTTGAACTTCATCTCTCTGGGAACTTGTCACAGCCATAAGGACAACCAGGAATATATTTAATGAAAGATAATATGTAAGAACATTTTTTACATATTACAGTAAGAACATTTTTATTCAAGATGGTGATATTTAGAACCTTGGTTTTGATGCTTTTACCTCAAGTGGTGTACAATATTTTCAAAGCTAAATGTAGTATCAGTGACCCTCTACTTTTCCTTCACAAGCAATATCAGTCAGGAGACCTCATTATTGTGGATTTTCTGCCTCAGATCTACATCTTCTATGCAATGCTAAGCTTCCAAAAACATCCGTCCAAAGAACTCTTTGAGGACATTGTGCAAGCTTTTTAAAGACACACACAGAAAACAGATTGTTTTGAAATGTCAAGCTTGTTTTTAGATTTACATTAATCTCAGTCCCAATGTCTGATTGATGACATCATCCACATTGTCTTACATCATCAACTTCTCTTGTCCTATCTTCCTAATCCTCAACCACTCAGCTGTGCTGAGACCAGACTTCATTGTTCTGAAAAGAAATCTTTGAAATGTCCACTACCCACTTTTCTCCTAATTATGTGACAATCATCAAAAATTCTACAGAAATGAATTTGTATTAGGAAAACTAAATTAAAATAGAAAATATGGAAGGTGGCAAACTTATCTGAGTGATGCGATTATTTATCCTTGGTCTAGAATAATTTTAAAGGAATGATTGAACTAGGAATATGCATAGTCTCATCAAGCTAAAAAAGGATCATATTCATTACTGATTTAATTTTCATTACTTATTGATAAGTGCATAAGGACAATTCTTGCCTGTGTGACAACAGTTTTCCCTGGGAATGGATGCCTTTTTCAGTATCAGCTATTACTGGTGGCAGTTGGGTTTTCAAACTTGGTATTTCAGCAAACTTGTTAAGGACACTCTCAAGAAAACCTTAGAATTACCTCAGTGATTTGTGTTTCCATCTGAAATGCATATACTTCTCAAGTTTCATTGATGATAGATGATGATAGATAGATAGATAGATAGATAGATAGATAGATAGATAGATAGATAGATAGATTGCATTATCATATTGATAAGAAATACCTCTGTTTACTCATAGAGACAATTAAGCAAACCTTTGAAATTTTATTTAAAAATGATTGTGGATTCTTTATTAGTCAATACACTTTACTATAATTATAAGTCAAAGTAAATGAAACCTACCTATTACATACTAATTATAACTGATGCAGACAGAGATTTAAAGGGAATTGAATTATTGTTATTATCAAGGTTGCAATAATATCCTTTTGGAAAAGAACAATTATTATTTTATTAACTCTAATGATTTAAGTTTTTATAATAGAGAAAACAAAGAGAAAATTACATGAAAGGAATATGCATTGGAAGAATGTCAAGGACAAATTGCTCTTGACACTCAAAGCTGTTCAAAGAATGTAAAATCTGTCTTTCTGATAGATACTTAAAATAAAAAATATATAACAATAGATTATCATACACACCTGAAATGAAGCACATCATTAGATTTTGTTTTAACTAAATATAAACAATATAATATATCATTCCCACTCCAGGGTCATGACTCCAATCTACCAGCATATCTCAGCCTTAGAATTTGCCATCAAAGAGATCAATAGAAATGTTATTTTACTGAATCTTACATTGGGTTTGCATGTCTACAATAACTATTTCAGCCCAAGTTCAACCTATTGTGCTTCATTGGAACTCTTCTCTACAAAGAGCCAATATATTTCCAACTACAACTGTGATATGCAGAACAGACCAATAGCAGTCATTGGAGGACCTGCTTCAGAAGTGTGCTTACACATGACTACTATTCTTTCTCTGTACCAGATCCCACAGGTATGATGTTTGATTCCACAGGTAGATTCTATGGATCATAGACCAAGGTAGGTAAAAATCTATCTCATATTTTCTTCTTTGCATGTGAGTATTCATGCCCTGCATTTAGGCTTAAATTATTCTGGTTTTTGTTTTTGTTTTCATTATTGGGAGGGAGGCAGGTTGGGGAATTAATTGGTATGCCAGATGTTCTCAAGAATTTATCTGTTATTTTAATCTCTTATTTAAGGAAACAATCACAGAGCTACAGTGAAGAAGGGAATATTTAAAGAGAAAGCATACCACTTTGCCACCAATTGCTATTAAATCTATTTTAAAAATTAGAAGGCGAAAGGAATGTGGGGGGAAATTAGCTATTGGGCAGTTTCAATTTACAACTACATTTTCTTTTTTGCTTGTAATACAGACAGAGAAATCAGAATTTAATGAAAATTTTGCATCAATTGTATCTAATGTAGCATAACAGAAGTAATTGCATTGTTATTTATTATTTATTTGTATCATGCCTTCATTATTTTTACAAATAATTCAAGGCAATGAACATGTCCAACATACCATCCTTCTCCTATTTTCCCCACAGCAACAACCCTGTGAGATGAGTTGGACTGAAAAAGAGAGACTGACCAAAGGTCATCTAGCTATTTTCCTGCCTAAGGCAGGACTCACAGTCTTCTGGTTTCTAGCCTAGTGCCTTAACCATTATAGTAGACCACACTGGCTCTATGTATGCTTGATGTTTTGAGTTATTTATAAAAATAATAAATGCAGAATTTTAAAAAAATTGCTAATGCAGTTCAGCTTTGAGTGTGATGTTGTACTAATTCTTAGTCTATATCTCCATCAGAGGTGGTATTCACAGAAGATTCTGACCAGTTCTGGAGAACCAGTAGTGGAAATTTTGAATAGTTCAGAGAAACCAGCAAATACCACCTCTAACTGGGGCCCGCTCCCATCTATTATATGGCTTCTGAGTCCCAGCTGATTGGCTGGGTCTTCTTTTGTTGCCCTGCACAGGAGAATGGAGCTGGAAATCAGGTTAGGGAGATGGGGAGCAGGGGTGGGATTCAAATTTCTTAACAACCTGTTCTGTGGGTGTGGCCTAATTTGTGGGTGTGGCCAGATGGTCATGTGACTGGGATGGGTGTAGCTAGGTGTCCATGTGACTGGCAAACCAAATATAAGTGGTCCTCGCTTAACGGCCCACCAGGTGTATCTCCCTCAGGGATTTGACCTGCGTCATTCCCTGTCTCGCCATTCTGATGGGTCAGGTAGATGTGACTGGCAAGAGACATTATGCTATTATTGGAAAGAAATATAGCCCAATTTCTTTTTGGGGAGTTTTCTAAATTCCTGAATGAGAGACAACAATAAGCAAAGAGTTATTGTTATAACATTGAATTGTTAACTACAGCATACAAAACCTTTGCCAGACCAATTCTTTTTTTTTAAAATAAAAGTTTTATTTAAGTTTTCACAAAACATACAAATACAAATAAAATATCTTTTTTTGAGAACAGCGTGCCCCCGGGTTATCACTTTTCCATACAGACAAAAATTCAATACATATTTATCTTGCACATTCTAATCCATATCTTATAACTATTTTCGCAATTTTTTCAATAGCTTTCCCCTTTTTTTACTTCCTATAGCCTTATTTTAAATTATCTCATTCCTTTCTTAATTCAATTACATATCTTTTTCTAATTTTTAAAATCTTTCTAATCAATATTTTTATACTTTCATCTGTCCTGTTTACAATTTCATATTATCTTTTCTCATAAAACAAATTTTCCTGTGTAATTACTAGACTGGAGTTTAACACCTTTGTATCTTTTTTCAAATCTTGTTTCAAAATTTAAGTTACATCTTTACAGTTATAACATTCATTTTTTAACCTCTATTTTATAACACATATCTATTTTTAATCGAATTTTGCTTGGTACATTCCCTTAAAATACCCACTAAATTCTTAAAAGAAAAAAGTCCCCTGTTTCTCCAACAATATGGCCTCCCCCAATAGGAAGTCCCAGCATGTTTTATAGGCATGAAATGAAATTAAGCCCCTCCCCCCAAATTAAGGCCTATATTAAAACATGAGAAATATGGGGGGGGGAATGGCAGGGGGCTTGCTGTTAGGAAGTACTTTTGTTGCACACCCAGATATGGTGCTGCCTGCGTTGACCCTGATACAAAGTGCCTCTCCAACGCCGAGGTCAACATCCAAGCCGTTGCCACCCACTTGCCCAAAGATGCAGGGGGGAGAATTAAGTCACCCCCGAAAAGATGGCCTAGCCATTTTTTCAGGGCTCAAAACAAAATAAGACCCGGCCTTATTATATGAGAAACATGGTATATATGTATATATATCTATGAATACATGTATAACAATAGTAAATGGAATAATTTTTCTATTCAAGTACAGCTCTGCCATTAATATTAACAATAATATTTTGCATTTCTATTTCTTTTAACAAACATTACCTAGTAATATCAGTTGTCTTTCACTTTAATCATCTATATTTCATATTTGACTTATTACTGTCTTTAAATAAAAAAAATAGTTATTAACAGTAGTGAACAAAGTTATTATTCTTATTCAAGTTCATCTCGTCAACTGATAAAAATCTTCCATGTTTCTTTTCAGTTTTTTTAAACTTTCTTTTTAAATCATTGAGAGCCTTATTCTCTTTACAAACAAATATTCCACTACACATCAACAGAATTTTTTTCTATCACTTAAATCGTCTACCATATTTTCTAACCCTTTTCTATTTCTAATACTATTCCATGCACCCTTGCAGAATCTCTCCTTAAGTTAAATTTTAACTTAAGGAGTAGGTTTATACCTTTAATTCTTGTACACTTTTCCTGCACCTCTATATATTGTTTCTGTCCTTGGTAGCTTATTTTCCTTTTCCTTCTCTTCTTTGCGGTATCTGCTGTCCCGCATCAAAGTGGGCTGCTCATGAAAGGGAGCACAGGAGAAAGAAAACACAGCAGGCTGG
>BHEV01046513.1:0-20805 GCA_004319985.1 Emydocephalus ijimae
CTTCGCATCTACAGGTAGCTGTTGGTACGCCTGAGCTAAGTCCAATTTCGCAAATATTTTTCCACCACCCAGGGAGTGAAGGTGTTGGACCACCGGTACCGGGTAAGCGCTCTGCTGAAGCGCGTGATTTAGGGTGGCCCGGTAATCTCCACAAATTCTTAACGATCCATCTGGCTTTATGGGTGTTACTATTGGGGTTTCCCATCGGGCNCACTCTTTGGCTTGAGTGCAAAAGGCACCTGACGAGGCTTAAGGTGAATGGGGGCTACATCGGAGCTGAGATTAAATGATATAGGGGTCCCCTTGTACTTGCCTAACTTCTCTGTGAAAACGTCCTGGAATTCCTGGACGAGGGCCTCTTCCCAGTCATCGCTTCCAGTTTGGTTAATGCCAGCTAGTTCAATCCCGAGTGGGGCGAACCACTGTAACCCTAGCAGACTGGGCCGGTCACAATCAATGACAGTCAGAGGTCGCGTTGCGGTGCTGTCTTTGAAGGATACTTGGACGTGGCTGGAACCGACAACAGGAATTCTGTTTCCTTGGTAGTCCTTTAGTATGATTTTTTGAGTACTGAGGTCCTGGCGACAGATGGCAGGGATCAGCTGTTTGAGGGTTTTCCAGGAGACCATTGATAGGGACGACCCCAAGTCGACTTCCATTATGCACGGTCGATTCTCAATGGTGACCTTTACTCGGATCTTCCTTGCATCCAGGGACGAAGCGTGGCCGATAGTGATGGTTTGGTGTGCCTCTTCCCATCTAGTTGAAGTGGCAGGTGCTTGATTTCTGTAGTAGTGGTTGTTCCATTGCTGGTTCAGGCAGTCCCGATTTACAGGTGGGTTGCCTGTAGCCTGGCGGAGATTCTTCTCCCTCCGGATTGGACTGGACCCTCGCTTGCTTCTGCAGACTTTTGCAATGTGGCCTCTCTTTCCACAGGAACGGCAGAGTGCGTCGAGGAATTTGCAGTCTGCTCGCGGGTGGTTTGCCCCGCAACCAGCGCACTGGCGCGGGAATCTATGGTTCGGTTGGTCTCGTTGCTCGCGTTCTGACCGTAGCCGGTTGACCTCCTCTTCCTCGCTGTCTGATGAGGATTCGAGGTCTTCATGATGGGTGGTAGTAGNTTTTGCAATGTGGCCTCTCTTTCCACAGGAACGGCAGAGTGCGTCGAGGAATTTGCAGTCTGCTCGCGGGTGGTTTGCCCCGCAACCAGCGCACTGGCGCGGGAATCTATGGTTCGGTTGGTCTCGTTGCTCGCGTTCTGACCGTAGCCGGTTGACCTCCTCTTCCTCGCTGTCTGATNAGTGCGTTCGCTCGGCGCATTTGAGTGGCTGACTTCCTGGTTGCTTCTGCTGCAGTAGCGTCGGCGATGACATCTGCGAGGCTGATGTCTTCCTTCACCATAATCTTGCTCTGTAATGTGTGGTCATCTAATCCCAGAACTATTCGGTCTCTCATTGCTTCCTCGAGGTTTGCGAAACCACAGAGTCCACCCAGGTTCCGGAGGTCGGCGATGAAGTCTCCAACACTCTCATTTTTCCATTGGTCCCTCTGGTAAAACTTGTGTCTTCGGATGAGTGTTGGCACCGTGGGTGCATAATGGGCCCAGAGGATCAGCGCGAGGTTATCCCAATCCATTGTCTTCACCTCCGCCGTTTTTGCAAGTGCCTTAGCCATTTTAAAAACAGCGGGCCCGCAATGGGTCAGGAATACCGTTCATTTCTTGCCAGGCGTAGCATCCTTCAGATTGTTGGTCTCCAGGAGCATCTGGAACCGGTCTATATACGAATCCCAATCTTCGTTTGCCGGGTCAAATGGAGCGGGTGGTATGGCGCCGCTGGTCATCCTGCCGTTTGTTGCTTGTGCTCTCAGCCATGTGCTCTGTATTGTTCGATGAATGCTCAGTCAGCTCTATCATCTCCATATCCGATCCTCGTCGCCAGTGTTAAGTCCTGAGCATGGGCGCAAGGAACGGAGATGAGGCATCGAACTGTGACTTCAACTCTTTATTAGTAACTTCAGAACAGAGCAAAATACTTGGGCAGCAGCAGCTCTTTTATGGAGCTGGCTGCTGTCACAACAACCAATGATTTGAGTTTACCGCTCTAACAAGCATCCAATCAGAGATGACCCGCTGTCAGCCAATCAGATCAGCCAGAACGACCAATCATGACTCGCTATTCGCGGGCCAATGAGAAGTGCCGGATTACGAGCCTGCTGTTAACGTAAAGCTATTAGGATTGTTAATGAACGCGTTAGCTTAGTCCATAACAAGCATAATTAATGGGATGATGTCCATCTTCATAAGTAGGAGCAATGGCTAGCATAAAAGACAAATGGAAACACATCTCCAATTTGTAACATAAAGAAACAGCAAGGGATTGTCTGTACACCACCACGTTGCTTGCTGACAAAGGCAATCACTTATTTTATCTAATGTTAGGGCTGGCCCTGCTGATTTTAATTTAATAAGCTGCCAACACTAAGCTAGCTAGGGTCAGTAGAAGGAGTGTAAATTCAGTGGACTCTGTTCTTAAGCAGAGTAAAGATTACCTTGATGGAAACAGGGATGATCTTGCATGAAGGGAATGAGTGGATAAACATTGCTTAAGCAGGCTGGGCTGGGAAGTGAAGGTGATGGTGGGAGTTATGAAAATGTCTCAAAAGGGTATCCCCCTAATTCACAAAGATATACCAGAGAGGCAGGAGGATGAATAATAAATAAATATTTATCATCCTGGAGGATTCTGAGCACCTCACTTTTCATATTGCAGATACACTTTGCTTATTGTACCCTATGACTATTATTAAGTGTTGTATCTTATGATTCTTGACTCTTGATGAATGTATCTTTTCTTTTATATATACTGAAAGCATTTGCACCAAGAAAAATTCCTTGTGTGTCCAATCACCCTTGGCCAATAAAGAATTCTATTCTATCTATTACTATAACAAATGAAAAGAATACTGTAAGTACATTTCAACCAATTTTTAAAAATACTGGGTTTATATTTCAAAGTAAAGCAAAACTTGCATGTAAATTTAACCATTGTTGTTTGTAAACTATAATATATAATTTATTATAGTATGCAAATGTACAGTTGTTTTATTGAATAAATATTAGCTAAACAAACTGATTTGACGTGAAGTTAGAACCCAGCCAGCATTTAAACTTGATAAAGAACACAGTCAATAAAATCTGCTCCTATCAACTGTCCTGCTCTGTCCCATATGGCTGAACAATCTGCAGTGTGCTCTGAAAGGCTGAACACAACATGCAGAAAAACAAAGGATAACATTCCAAATACCCAAGCCACATAGGACTTGAAAAAGTGTCTATATATTCAATCAAAAGATTCCTATTGGACAATAGCTTTCAGGAATTCAAGATTCACATGGCCCAGTTATTGTAAATGAGTTTCCCATTTGAAAGGTAGATTTTAATTTTTTTGTCTTGCTGCTTTATTATATTAATAGCACCTATGACTATAAAAGAATTAATTCCAACTGGTAAAAAAAAAGCCATGCAGACAAATATATAAATATTGTCATCAAGATTTTTTAGGAAGTGGAATTGAGTATTCTTAATGAGGTTTATATCAATATAATTCCATTGATTTTATATCTGTTGGACAAGTGGTGTCCAAACTTGGTAACTGTTTAGGACTTCAAGTCCAAGAACTTTCCAGCCAGCATGGAACTCTGGGAGTTGAAGTCCACAAGTTTAAAGTTGCCAAGGTGGGACAGCCCTATGTTAGACAGTTTTAAGTTAACTTTTGCCATTAAGGCCAGCATATGTCTGCTATTTATGAAGCCAGACACAAACCCTGGGAATAGCATTTCTTTCAGCAGGGTAGACTGTGATACTGTTTTCCACCAGCTGTTGTTGTCCTTCACACATTCAGGCTGACCATATTAATCTTTTGCTGTGGGAACAGTACCTAAGAAACTAATTTCTGGTTCCATACTCCTTATGGTAATCTCCCTGCAGTAAAACTGTTGCACTGGACTTCTGAGAACTGAAAAGTCATTCCAAGTTCAGAATATTGAGACTTCTTCCTAGGTATATAGCTGACCACAGCAAGTATGCTTGGTACTATTGGATTATTTATCTTCTTTGACCGATGGGGGAGGGGAGATACTTCTGTGAAACATGCTCTAACTTGTGACCACTCTTGGAAAAAAAGCAATTCTGTGAGTATTATCAGTAATTTCATTCTCTCGATAGTCTGGAATTTTTAGGGCTGGGTTAAACTAGGCCTATGGTGGATCAGGGGTGGGATTCAAATTTTTTAACAACTGGTTCTGTGGGCGTGGCTTAATTTGTGGGTGTGGCTTGGTGGTCATGTGACTGGGTGGGCGTGGCTTGGTGGTCACGTGACTGGCTAGGTGTGGATTGGTGGTCTCATGACCGGTTGGGTGTGGCTTTGTGGTCATGTGACTGGGTGGGTGTGGCCTGGTGGCCATGTGACTGGCAAATCAAATACAAGTGGTCCTAGTTTAATGGCCGATTGTTTAGCAAGTGTTCTAATTTATGACTGACTTCCCCAGAGCTACTTGACCTGTTTTTGGAGTTTTGACAGCCAGGCGCACACACACACACTTCTAATCCTGCTGGAGCAGGGGGGTGGACTAGAAGATGACCTCCGAGATCCCTTGCAGGCCAACCCTAGATTGCTGTGCTGTTTCAAAGAGTCTTCTGAAGCCGGGGTTTCCTTTTTTTCTGTCTCCTTCCCCCTCTCCTTCCATGTATCTATCTATCCATCCATATATCTCATTCACTTTCTCCTCCCTTTCTTTCTTTCTTTCTTTCTTTCTTTCTTTCTTTCTTTCTTTCTTTCTTTCTTTCCCTCTCTCTTTCTCTCTCTGTTTCTTTTTTCTCTCTCTCACTCTCTCTCTCTTTCCCTCTCTCTCTATTCCTTCCCTAACCCAGGGGTCACCAGCCTTTTTGACTTCAGGGATCACCAAACTCATCATTTTAAATCCCGCAGACCACTAATTTGAATTTTGACTGACAATGGTGCAAGAAACTTTGGCCGGGCTCTCAAGAGATGAGAGTGACTCCAGCTGCTTCTCTCTGCTAACAGGCAGCCAAGGTATCTGCAAAATTGTCTCTCTCTAAGTATCATCAGTGAGATGTCACATAAAATGGTTCATTCTGTGTTGTTGAATTTCTACTGCTTATTGCCTCAGGTATTAAATACTGTCACCTTGATTGGTTTGCATTTCTTGTTTATCAGAAGCCACTCTCCAACCAGTATAATAAAACAGAATTATTTTACCATTATATTACAATTTCTCTTTCTCTCAACAACCTGTCTACTCTAACTATTATATTTATCAACCTGCAATGGGCTGGTAACATAAAATAAAAGAAGCCTTGCCAAAAGGCTCCGATTTTGTGGCAGGACCCACACCACAAATACGTGAAACTCTCGATTCTTCCACCATCCATGGGAGAAAAAAAAACATGGCAACATAAGGAACCAGGAACCTCCCCTTCAGACAAAGGAATGGCCAGCCAGATGTGGTTTTACACCCGGTGTCCCAAAGGACTCCAGAAGCCGGGCTTGGGCACTCCTGATAGATACATAATGGGGGGCAGGGGGCACGTCCTTGGGCAGGACTGCAAACAGGACCCCCGGGAACCAGCAGGGTTTAAGAGAGGAGCAAAAGCATCAGTGGCAGCAGAGGGAGGGTTTCCTTCCCCCTTTGTGGAAGCCCCTTCGGGCATTGCCTCTTCCCTTCCAGCGCTTCTGAAAGGAGTGCTGGATGGAGCGCTTCACTGGCCACCGCACTGTGGAGTTGGGTGCAGGCAAAGGTAGCATCCTTGTGGCCGTGCTGGAGCAATGCTGCCATGCTGGAGCGATGCTGCCCCCACGTTAGCATGGTGCAACAACCTTGTGCTCCCCTTTGCACAGGAGTTTGGCCAAGCTATCTGCAAAATTGTCTCTCTTGAAGAGTGCTTGACAGTTTGCAGATATCTTGGCTGCCTGTTAGCGGAGAAAAGCAGTCAGAATCACTCTCATCTCTTGAGAGCCCAGCCAAAGTTTCCTGCACCACTCGCGCTTCAGCAGTTTGACACCCAGGGACAGGAGTTCGGCCAAGCGGTGGTGGCACGTTACAGAAGCAGAGCAAGCAAAGCCAGAGGTTGGTAATTTTCACTGCAAGAAGCCTCCAGATGCTGCGTCTTTTTGACACTTCATTGCTAGCCGGAACTGAGCCGGGAGTGGCAGATGAAGGATTCTCCTGCCAGCAAAGAGGTGGCTGTTGGAGGCTTCTTGACAGGGGGATGGGGACACGGCAAGACTCAGGAGGCAGCTCCTGAGCCCTGCCTGTCCCTTTTTGGTCCCTCCCTCCACATCAAAGTACCTTAAAGGGACAGGCTGGGGCGGCAGCCTTCCAAGCAGCAGTGGAGCAAAGTGAAGGGTGGCAGAAAAGTTCACCCGTCTTCTCCTCCTCTGGCATACACAGAACAATGCATCTCATGGTGCCACAGGGACTTATCCATGCACCATTTTCTCGCAGGAGGTCCCGGCCACACGTGTGCATATGTGAGGCCAGGAGATGGCACATGGACTACCAGCTTAGTTACAGCTGGCAAAGAAGCAGCAGCTGGGATTTGCCACCCCGTTCTTCGCACCAGGGTGCACTTCATTGCCTGCTACAGCAGAATGGGGGTGTGGGCTGGTGGGGAGCCCAGCGGCTCTCAGCCCTGGATTGCCTTGTCTGATGCTATGCCACCCGGGTGATGCAGGCCCAGGCAACATAGCATCATGCTCCCTGGTCGCCTCCCCCCCCCGCTCCTAGCAGGCAAGGCCCAGCAGCTGTGCAGAATCCAGGTGGGACACAAGCAGTGATGGGTCAGCCCTGGCTCGCCTTCCTCTCGGTCATCAGTAAGCCAGGCAAGTGGAATAGGGGGGAAACTTGCTAGGCCACAAGTGCTGCATGGAGCCGCAGCGCTGGTGGCTAAGCAAGTCATGCAAGTGGGAGGGGAAGCTTGCTAGGACATGAGTGCTGAGGGCAGCGGCAGCATGGTGGTGGCAGCCTAGGCCGGCCCAGGAGTCAGGACTCAGCCGGGGCTTGTGGCAGTAGTAGTGGCAAGGGCGAGGGCGGCGGTGGCGTGGTGGTGGTGGCCTAGGAATCCTGGGTAGAATACATAACCCTTCAAATTTCAAATGTAATACATCCACCCCAGGGGTGGGATTCTACTAGTTTGCACTGGTTCAGTAGAACCGGTTGTTATAATTCCCGGAAGTTTGGAGAACTGGTAAAACAGACCCCCGGCTGGCCCTGCCCCTCTCCGCCCGCTCCTCCATTCCCTGCCCAGGCAGTCCTTATTGTGCATGCATGACATTGCACGCATGCGCAACAATCACTGGCAGCATTCTCACCTTGCCCGCCCCGCCCAGTCACTCCTTATAACGCATGTCTGCTACATCGCTTTCCATATTTTCCCGCCTGCCGCCATTGCTTCCACCAGCAGCAGTCAGCCTTCCACCGTCTGATCTCCCTAGGTGAGTGAGGCTCTGCAAGCTCCGGTCGCCTACTTGCCGCTGCTGCCACCAGCCCCAGTTGAGTCCCGATTCCAGTTTGGGGCAATGGAAATTTTAGTCTTGGGTATCCAGGAATTATATTCTGAGGCTAAATTGTTATAAGAATTCAAAAATAAGTCAACTGACTCATGCATACCTACAAAATGATGGTTGCTAAGTAGTGATATAGATAAATAGTGAAGAATGAGAAGTTGGGGTACTGAAAAGTTGTAGGGTCTAATATACCCAGGATTCCTGGAAATACAGCCAAGGAAACTCCGGCCTGAAAAGAGCAACAGGAGATTTGTCTTGTGTACCTTCATTTTGATTAACTGTAGGCAATTTTCAATATTTATTCAACCTACAAGATAAAATGCTGCTATGAACAGCACACCGTGTTCTTTGGGAGTAGTTTCAGCAGAATAAAAAAAAAAAGTTCTCATTGCTGCTGATATTCTAGGTCACCAGTTCAGGAAGTTCTGTTTAGAAGTGATTTTAACAGTATGTAGCCATATCCGACTGGCTATAATAGCACGAAATCTTCCCATTCAGTGAATGAGCCTTGTTGGATAGAATCATTCAAGCTACGTTGTTAGGAATAACAAGGTTACCTAACGTAGTTTGGGTAAAATAATATATATAAACTATGATAGTGAATTTAAGTGTGTGTCACTTTAAACAGCAAAGCATGTAATTTGGGGTGCGGTTGTAAAACCGCCATAAGAGGGAGCAAGAGAACCTGCTGGCTTGCTGTATTGCTGGATCGCTTGCTGACTATGATGCATTGATGGTTTGTTAACTGCGTGTTTCCCTGCTGCTGAAGAAAGAAAGGAGGTTTGATTTCTTCATATCTCTACTGCGAGAAGATATATTACTGGACTGATATTTGTAAGTTTACTGACCTCTTTTTCGACACTGGACTTTGCTTAACTGAATAATCCCCAAACAGACTGAACTAGTGAATGATATATGGACTGTTCTGACTATGCTAAAAATCTTATTGGAATAAACTATTTAACTAGCACAGTGTATCTGTTTTACTGAGTGTAAGCTACAAACATGTTTATCTCACATATTTGCCTGACTGCCTGACTGCCGTGCAGATTCTGGTAGGGTGTATCCCTAACACAAGTCAATGTTTCTATTCTATTTAATTTTAGCATTATTGAAAGCTCTTCTGAGAATTTGGTTATAGCTGCCTTGGAATAATAATAATAATTAATAATTATAATAATGTTACAATGTAAATAAATCTTCCACCAACTCCAGTGAAATCAATCTTGACAATATTTCCCTCCCCAAGGCATCAGATGGCCTTAAATATCATGGAGTATACATGTATTCTCAAGAAGAGTATATGTTCTAGGGTACATAGAGACATTCTCAGTTCCAGAAACCCCATTTCATCCTCTCTTATGATTGCAATATCCTGGAGCCACATCACTAGTAACCTGCTATTCTCAATTGAACAGTTTTATCCAGAAACATTATTATCTTGTCCCTAAATATCTTATATTTCCAGGAGAAAGACAAAGCTCAAAAACTGCCATTTAAAAGTCAGGTTTAAATCTCTGCAGACAGCCATTTGAATGAATCAGCCCCTTATGCCTTCCAAGGTGATCAGGAAACTAGTGGAGAGAGCAGCAGAATATGAGCCCAGGGGGATTGGGGTGGGGTGGGGGAGGCAAGAAAAATAAGGAGGAAGGGACAAGCAACAAAAGATGTGTTCTATCACCAGAACAAAATAGACTCGAGACCGGAGTTGAGTTCAACTCTTTATTGAACTGTCAGTAACTTCAACTAAAGTCGAGCCGCAGCAGCCCCTTTTATAGCGGCTGCTCGCAGCTCGCAACCGATGGCATTTATTTAAAACTCCCGCCGCTTAGGCGGCCAATCAGAACTGTTGTTATCTACCAATCGCTCAGCGGTGGTATCTGTCCAATAGGAATGCAGTATTACGAGTATGCAAAAACAAGTATACTACAAAATGAAAGCCAGATATGACAGTTTGCTACCTGTCCTAATCTTGGTTGAAAACATAAAATGTGATTTTAATGTGATGTTGCACATGCAGCTGAGTTCCTCCCAATACCCTTATGATAAGCTGTGGAGAGTTCCAGGGCCCTAAGGAATCAGCAGTTGTTTGCTCGAGCGATCTGTCTCATTTCCTTTAGCAACAGGGTTTGTCCTTCTCATTTCCTTGATGAAGTCTCTGAAGGAATCTCTGAGAGCCCATCCTCCACTGCCCCTCCCCACATCCCGTTGGTCTTGTTTGATTTTCTCTAGAATGTCTCCCAGCTCACTCACTTTTTACAGTAAAAAATCCAGCAATATCTAGTTTCTGTAAACACTTTTGAGATAATACCATATGCTACAATGCTCGGGCAGGTGAGGGGTGTCCTGAGTGTGATATAGCATATACTGTACATTAGCAGTCTGAGGGAGGGATCTATAATATATAAAATAATCTTACCATATGCTGGTTACTGATCTTGGCTGAGACTTTTTCTGACTCATATGACTCAGAGAGTGAATTTTCATTGCACGAATGTGCTCTGATCTGGGAAAGAGACATAAAATATGTGCTCTAAGATAGAAAATCTAAAATTTACTAAGTACAGAGGTATTAAGTTAATTAGCAAAATGTTTTGGTCAGTTAAACAATTGGGACAATACCAACAACAGCACATTTTTGTTACAGACATTGCAATTTAAAGGAACATTGTGATGTGGATTTTTATAGGCCTTTTGAAAGGGAACATGAAGAATTAAATGTAAAAGACCAGGCCATTTTTTGTTTGTTTGTCATGAAAGAATTTGCTTTGAAATTGTAAACTGGCTCAAACTCTGGATATAAATATTTTAGAGGTTGTGTGTGTTTACTAAATTATATAGTTCTCTATACTAACTTCAGGAGCTCAAAAGGAATCTCTGTCAATATCCTGTTATTGTAAATTCTTTTCAAATCATCAGTCATCTGCTTTTGGCTGAATAATCAGTGTTCTCTAGCATTTCTACATTAAGAATAGATAATGGCAATTAGGCTGCAATCCTAATAGGGAATTTGCATCCTACCAGATTATGCTTGTCATTGACCCAGGTGCCTTGGGGTAGTTAGAAATTGGAGTTCAGCATCATCGGAGGTAAATGAACTGTGTTTCCTTGCTGTAGACATTGAATAGTCTCTATTCAACACACTGGCTTATTTCTTTGGAAATCTACATTATATTAGATAGGGATACCTTGTGATGACCCAGGGCGTGACACAAAAATAATCAAGTCACAAAAATAGAGGAAAGTCCCTTTAATGCCTCCAACTTGGCCCCAATGTCCAATTATCCTTGGCAGGATATCAAACTCTTAAAGAAAACAGTTTACAGAGGGAGTAAACCCAGTCCGCACCCAAAGTAAAGTTAATTCTGAATAAAAAACCCAACACACCACACTGAAGGAATTACTATAGCAGGCAAGGATGCTTAATTTCAGACTTCTACCAGATAACACAGCAACCACATTTGGGAGGAAGCCAAAACACAGATAAGCTCCGACAAGAATGCATGCTTTGCTTCCAGCAACTTTACCATGCGCAGTTTGTTCTTTTAACCAGTCCTCCTAGCCGCAGCCCATGAAAGGGACCAGAGCCCCTTCCTCCCCCATAGACCACACCACTCACGTTTCTCCCTTATCCGCTCCTCCATGCATGCCCTAGGATGAAGAGAGGATAGGCCTGGGTCTTCCTCTGAATGCCCATCCAGCCTGTGCCCTTCCCCAGTTTCCTCCACAACCACCGTAGCCACACTCCCACTCCCTGTCAGCTATTCCATCTCTCCCTTGGAGTCAAACTCCAACAGGGGCATGACATACCCTTACCATATATGAAGATATGCAGACATGTGACATAGTACAGGTAATCCTTGATTTACGATCACAATTGAACCCAACAAAATTACTGTTGTTAAATGAGACATTTGTTATGGGAGTTTTGTCCCATTTCACGTGTTTTTCTTCTCTCGGGTGTTAAGTGAATCACTGCAGTTGATATGTTGATAACCCATCTGTTAAGTGAATCTGGCTTCCCCATTGACTTTGCTTGTCAGAAGGTCACAAAAGGGGATCACATGGCTCCAGGACAGCAATGATCATAAATATGAACCAGTTAACAAGCATCTGAATTTTGATCACATGATCATGGAGATGCTGCAAAGGTCCTAACTAGTGAAAAACGATCATGTCACTTTTTTCAGTGCCATTGTAATTTTGGTCACTAAATGAACTGTTGTAAGTTGAAAGCTTCCTGTATTATCTTAATTACTCTGCCATCATGATTATTACATGCTGAATTGTTGCCAATATCATATGTCATATTTATTTTCTAGATTACTGTGTTTTTGATTGACAAATTATTCCTTAAACCAGCTTAGAACATTCAAAATAAAATTAAAATAGTTAAAAACAGGAGCCATTATATAGTTAAGAATGCTTATTACTCTAGTGGACACTGATCAATCAAAACTATGAAAGTCAACAATTCATTATTCAAAGCGAAGTCTATTTTTCCCTTGTTCCTTCCTTTAATTTAATGATCATGCCATATGAATTTAGAATGTGAGGAATATATATTGTACAACTAGTCATTTCATTCTGAAACACTAACATCAGAGAAATAAGTCCACTTCAGTACTACCTTTCTTATCTAGTAGGAAGAGGCAACACTGACAGAAATGCGTACATACTAAGGCATAATTACGTCTTACCAAGCCATTCTCCAGTTTGGGGCAATGGAAATTGTAGTCGGGTATCCAGGAATTATGTTCTGAGGCTAAATTGTTATAAGAATTCAAAAAGAAGTCAACAAACTCATGTATACCTACAAAATTATGGTTGCTAAGTAGTGATATAGATAAATAGTGAAGAATGACAAGTTGGGGTACTGAAAAGTTGTAGGATCTAATATTCTCATTACAGCAAATTAATTGTCTAAAGACAATGCCTTAAGATATAGTATGTTAGGCAATAGCAAAATTAGTGGTTTTTAAATTTAAACTTCTCTTTCTCACTCTTCTATTCAGCATGATTCAGAGTCTGAAGAATAGTTAAGTTGAGCTATTTGTATATACAGTAGCATTATTAGTAAATACTACACACTCAATTACCAAAACTAGCCAATGGAAGATTGTGGCTACAGGCAAAAAGCTTGGGAACTATGCATAATATTAAAAACAACACATCCAAACTTCTATTGCTGAAGTTGAGTTTAATAGGAGAAAAATAGTAAAAATGCTGGCTGAATTATTCTCCTTGCCAAGTTCAACACTGAAAAAATCATTCATTGGTTCATAACTAAGAATATATGGCTACTTCCAAATCTGAGGTAGATCTAAATCTGGTGATCATACCATATTATTAGCAAGAATTACCATTGCATTGGATGGTCTGTGGTGTTTGTTTTTTTAATTTAGTTTAGTTTAGTAAAAAAAAGAAATGGCAAGGAGATGGCAAGGCAAAAGCAGTTACTGATTGGCAGAGAAGCACTGGCAGGGTACATTTTCACTAGTATCAATTTTTATCTGGATTGCTTTCTTGCAAGGAAGTAAATATGCTAATAATCAAAGAGCCCTGGTGTCCTAAAATAACCAATATAGCTTGCTTATGTTCTGTTTTATGTTAATTGTGAAATTAGTCCTTGGTAAGGAAAGGCTAATTGCCAGGAAGAGCTAAAGTTTGTATCAAGCTTTACATTAAGAATAACAACAGGACTGGTCTCAAACTATAAATACAAGTTTGAGAATATACTATTTATTTATACATATATACACCGCCTATCTCAGTAAGTGGTTTACAAATAAATAATAAAAATATAAAGTGCAATAAACTATTATAAAACAATAAACTAAAAACAAATTCTTGAGAAGCATTTCTTCCTGTAATATATTTAAGAGTAGTAATTGACTGGCAGGAAGTAACATTCAGATTTATACAAAATAACAAAAAGTTTCATAAAATTATTACTGGACAGTGGGAAAAGAACCTAAAATTGAATGTTGTACTATACCATCACATGAACAAATTGGTAAATTGGATAATATGAAATTATGCTATTTACTACAGTAATATTAATGAGAAAACAAGGCTGGTAAAATATAGGTAAAAGTTTAGGATATTATAAGATTATAATGATTGCTGTTTTGAAAGGTAGGGATGAAAAAAATGGTGGAATCCATATTTATGGCCTTTAATACTAATTTTAAAGTAAACATATTTTAATTCAGACTAACATATAGAAAGCATTGAGGTTGATGAGTATAGAAACTACCGGTAGTATAAGAATCATGTTTTAAATCAATGTACCAATCGTGGTTTAAAAAATAATAAAGCCAATCTGTTTTCAATACCATTAAATTAAATAATCTTAACATATATTAAAACATTTTGCTATGTATGAGAAATTAATTAAAATGGGAATAAAATGTTACATTGATTTGAATTTTATTAAATTGACTCTGTGTGTGTGCATGTGTCAGATATGTAATTGACATTTTGTATTTAACCACTCACAGTAGAGCAAAAAAATTGCTGAAAAATGCAGAAAATGCAGAAAAACACATTTTGAAACTCTATCTCCCCACTTAACTTCAAGTCATTTGACTTCCAAAGATAGAGGTATATAGATAACATATATGCATAAAAATATATACAAGGCAGGGAAAAATGCATCAAAGTCCTATGTCCTCTTAATTACAGCATGAAAATGCACTGATAGTTGTGTCGAGGTGATGTATTTTCATGACATGGTCTTTGTCTCATCTGTAGCCCCAGATAAGGCAGCTTAAAGGAATGCTCCAGTTTTAAAAAATGTTTTGCCTCTTCGCCACAAACAATCTTTGCTTTGGATATCATCCAGCATTCTTCATGAATGATATGGCTGTTGAAGCAGCATGGGTGAGGACGTGTGATATTCGCAGTGGGGTCCTGGAATCAGCTTATACAAGCTCATAAGCGCACAAAACTAATGGTTAAATTTACTGAAATTTGATGAACTAGTTGATAATTATAATGATGGGTCTTAACATTAGTTCATCAATCAGTTAGGTGTGGTGCAGTGATAGAATAGAATTATTAGAGCTTCTTTGGCATATATACACTGGATTTTTCTAGCTCCTATTTGTGATTTTAGGCTGCTTGAGTCCTGCCCTCTATAACCCCTGAATTGTCCCTGTAGCAATGTCCCTGTAGGACAGACTAGATCCATGATGGCAAACCTATGACATGTGTGCCAGAAGTGGCACGCAGAGCCATCTCTCTGGGCATGCCAGCCATCACCTGTTGCACTTCTGAGTTCCGGCATGTGCATGTGCGTGCTGACCAGCTGGTCTTTATGCACGTGGGAGCGCCGGAAACTGGAAGAGCAGCTCCCAGAGTGCATATGCGTGCCGGCCAGCTGGTCTTTGTGCACACATGTATGTTAGAAACCGGAAGACCAGGAGGCCGGTGCATGAGAATGCACTGGGAAGCTAAGCTTCCAGTTTCCAGTACTCCCGCATACATGCGGGGAGCTGCTCTTCTGGTTACCAGTGTGCATGTGCATGCTCCCAATTTGGCACTCAGTGCCGAAAAGGTTAGCCACCACTGGACTAGACATCCACAGAAATGTTGGCTGTGTAAACCCTGACTAGATTTTTCTGAAAGGGTTGTCAAATGTATATGCCTTGGTTTAGTGCGCTTTTGAAAGAAGGCTGGATCTGTGCTTAAAAACAGAACCAGACTGTTTTAAAAGAACACCACCCCTGTGAAGGTAAGAAAGTTGATTTAAACTGGGAAAGTGAACCAGGTTTATCTCAGCAGTATGTTGCTGTTTCTATCATCACTGACGGCAACAAAGGTTTCCCACTGATTCTGCTGAGAAGGCGCTTTGCTTGGCTGGGCTTGTTACTGGGCTTGTATTTTGTGGAGATAGAAGACTATTTTGCTTGCTCCACAGGCTATTTCTAGGGGCTGCTGCCTGCAAGGGCTTACTGCTAGCTCAGGCGTTCCCTTGCAGCAGTAGCTGAGGAGGCAGCCTGCTGGTTGTCCCCTCTCACTTTATCCTACTTCTCTTTGTCGTCCAGGCTATTTTAGAGAAATGGGTTAGTGCTGTTTCAGTAGACTTCATGTCTTGTCTTCAGATGTAGCTTGACAGATAACAGATTTAAAGCAATTTGACAGGTGGCTAAACCAGCCATTCTTACACCCACACATCTCTTCCCAGAGCATACCATGGACTACAGTTGTAATTTTGTATCTTGCTGGCAAGTGATGCTTGGTGGTAAAGGAAATGAAGCCAGGGAATCCACTAATTAGGTTCCTCAAAATGTCCTACATTAAAACAGTAAGGACTATAGCACTCATTAGTCTCATTAATGAGGCAGAATAGGAATCAGTAATGAGGGTGGCACAATTTCTGCCATCCTTCCTTTCTGCCACTAAACCTTTCTGGACTGAAGTAAAGCTTTTTAATATGGGGCTCTGGCTGTCTGCTGGTATTAATCTTTATTGGTATTAATATTTATTAATCTATTATTGCAGCAAAATCTGTAAATCTGTTTAATTTAGGAATATTCACTAATGGTAACCAAAATTTAAATAGAAACAGGATAGCTTCAAAAATGTATATGCCTGACTTAAAATTGGAATACTGTACCTGGATGCAGTCTGATTTGCAGACAATTCATAACATGGACATGTTTGACTGTGGGAAACCTCCTGTATGTGGAGACAGTTGGGTGCACATTGCAAAAGTGAACACATGACCCTAAAAAAAAAAGTGATAGCAATCTGAAGAGATTTTTCCTTCACACTCCTGTGGTTGCCAAAGCACCTCTTTGGAAAGATTTGCACAGGCATAATTTACATATTCTTCGAAACATCTCAGATTCCTAAAGGAGAAGAATTGCTAGAAACTAAATATTTCCAAGTAGTTCCCCAAGGAGGAGTCATAGTAACAGAAAACAACAAACCTCAATATCCTTTGATGTTATTACATTCCTACATAATTTAACATAAACAACCCAATGAAAATTGTTGCACGTACAGAAAATAAATACAAAATTGAAAATTATACTGCAAGAAAGAGAGACTTATTATAGTTCAAAGCCACAGGGGAAATTCATATTATTGGCAACAAGTGGTACAGTTGATATTGTTTGGAAAAAATACATAAGAATACTCATTTGGGAAGGACGGAAACAGAGAATAGTTGACTTTTGGTGCATAAGGTCAAAATTGTACTATATATATTATACCTGTTTTACTATAACAGTAGTTCTAAGTGTGAGAATAGGCAAGTTCTTAATAATACAAGTAGTCCATTATTTAAGACCAGTCTGTTCTAAGTTATGACAGCACTGAAGAAGATGACTGGTCCTCACACCTAGTAATCACAGCATAATGAAAATTCAGATGTTTGGTAACCAGCATGCATTTTTGATAATTGCAGCATCCCAGCATTGTTTGACAGTCATTTGTGACCTTCCCAGGGGGCTTTCAACAAGAAAAATCCATGGAGCAGGCTGGATTTGATTCACTACGGCATGATTCATTTAATGACTGTGGTGATTCACTTAACATCCATGGTAAAAAGGTCATAAAATCAAGCATCTCACGAAATGACCCTCTTGCTCAGATGGAAGTTCCGGTCTTAATTGTGATCAAATGTTGAGGACTATCTGTAATGCAGCTTTTAGATAATTGTTTGAAATGGAAGTATCTCCAAGGTTTCCTCCAATTGTCCTATGTAGTCTGAATGTTGCTTATTAATCAAGAAATTGTGAGTGGAAAGAACAGGGGATGCTTTAAAAAAAAGATTTTATACAACTTATGAATTTATTGTTTATGTTATAAATCTGCAATTCGAGTTTCTCCAACTATAAGCAGAGTTATGGAACAGCAGCCAGGAATAGGCTTGAATACCATTGAGATCTCACTTACAATCTATAATTCTTTCTAATTTGGGGGTAGCAGAAAAAGGAAAAAAAAACCTTTTCAAATGGTACATATCTTGGTTCACCAGAAGATGGCACTGGCAAATAATTTTTTCCTTGAAGTATTTCTGTACAAGCATTTAGGGTTCACTATGTTCCCTATATGAAATTCCCAATATTTTGCAAGGTTTTTATATAAACTTTATGCAAGCACAGCAAACAAACAAACATAATAAACCTTAACAAAAATGTAGCTTCTATTAAAGTGACCAAATCTGGCCTGGAAAAATCCAGATGATCATCACAGAGTTCACATTTTCTGCATGGCTGCCATCATCTGGATTTTTGCAGCCCAGGTCTGGTTGCCTTAACTTCTCTACAGCAACCTCCCGAATTAGACCCTGGCAGAGGCAAACATCAGATTCAGTTCTTACCAATTCAAACAAAGGAAATACTCGGAGTAAAGTATATTTCAAGTAGAAAATTGCAATAAGCTATCATCATTAAAATTACTGAAGTCTCAGCCTCTTGGCAAATCATATATAAAAGATCTGAGCAATGTCTACCTTATGCACCTTTATCAAGCCATAACAGAAACAACAACAACAACCTTCTCAACACCATAAGCTTTGGATGAGATAAGGATTAATGAATGAAAAAGTCTTGAGAGATTTCTGAACATAAAGACAATGTTTTAATGATGAATTATGCTCTTTGAATTGCACTTATGTAAGGAAGGTAGGCACTAGAATAAGAGAAATGACATTACTGTATATGCAAGCGGCTCCACCAGCATGACTAGCTTCATGGCATTTGCCCTGAGTGGTGTCACCGGCGTGACAAATCTTGTGGTGTCTGGCTGCGGCACCAGTGCGATGAGCTTCGCGGTGTCCAGCTGCAAGTGGCTGCAGAAGAAATTAGGCAGTGGTACAACAGGTGTCGAGGTGTGGGAGGCCTGGCTGTGACAGTCCTAAGGTACGCGGGTGTAGGGCATGTGGGGTAGCTTCACCCACCTCCCACCCCCTACCCCTGCCCTAGCTTGATTTTTATACCTGTGCCTTGCCCCAGCTCATACAACCAGATGGTGGGCAGTGCTTAACTAGGGCTTACATTAGGTGCTGGTGTGAAAATTGGGCTAGAGCTTGTTTTCAGTAGGTTGTATTTTCGGTGAAACACGGGGAATATCTCTCATCAGCATTACAAGGGGAAAACTTTACTACCTATTTTTGAAGTAATAGATTTACAAACATATAAGGAATGTTCTTGAATTAAACAGCTTAAGATAAACAAGGGAACTTGTTAAATTTGTCTTAAGTTTCCCATTACAGTAACTGTGGCCTAATGGGTCTTACTTTCAGACAGTTTATAGTCCTCTATCATGTTTATCCAATTTCAGGTTGACAAATCTTAACTCTCCAAACTCTGCTAGTTTTATTTAGATTTTTTTTTAAAAAAAACCTTCCTTTATTATTTTTATAAATAACTCAAGGTGGCAAACAAACCTAATACTCTCTCCTCCTATTTTCCTCACAACATTGCTGTGAAGCAAGCTAGGCTGAAAGACAGGTTGAGTAGCCTAAAGTGGTCTTGTGGCTTTCATAAATAAGATGGGATTTGAATTCACAGCCTCCTACTTCCTAGCCTGGTACCTTAACCCCTAGACCGAACTGACTCTCTTTAGTTTTACATTTCATAGGAGAAGCTTCGATGATATTAATACAAGTAACATTTGTTAAGCCACTTTAAATTAATTAAATTCATTAATCAGGCAAAAATATCGTGAAAGGCTGATTCACAACAGCCAAGAATGACAAACTCACCTGTACAATAGTAAGAAAAAGCAACCTACCATTTTTACTGCTCTATTTGGCGGTGAATAAGAATGTATGTCTTTGAAGTTAAAATGTACTGCTTCTTAAAAACTTCCAACACCTGGTTTTTAGTTTGTAGAATGGTTTTGGCATTAATATTAACATTGGCAAGGAAATTATACCAGTTCCCATGAGAAATTAGAACTAAGTAAATATTTTCCTTGTCTGATATCAGTTGTCTGTTACCTATGGAATTTTGCTTGCAAAAGTCTCATGAATTCATTTACGAGACAGTGAAGTTTGAATTTGAATGGCAACTACTGTATTTTTCTCAGTGATCAATCCAAAATTAAGAAGGAGGTTGTAATCTTTCCTATAAGGTTCTTATAATAAGTTGTAACTTAAAACTTTATAACATAGTATTTTTAGTCAGGGTACTGACACACTTCCCCCTTTTGCCTTCTCTGAAGTCTTTTCTTTTTCTATCTGGTGCAATATATCTTGGGACTTGAACTGCTTTACCACAAGGGGATAGGGCAATGCTTAGATTCCTTCCCTAATGTCAATTGCCAGCATGTTTTGTTGACAAAGATCGAGAGGTGGTATTCAGTAGGTACTGACCAGTTATAGAGAACCAGTAGCAGAAATTTTGAGTAGTTTGGAGAACCGGCAAATACCACCTCTGACTGGAGATTTTACAGTATCCTTCCCCTGCCACGCCCACCAAGCCACGTCCACAAAACCGGTAGTAAAAAAAAATTGAATCCAACTACTGCGACAGATCCCTATTTTTCCTTTTATTGGTCAACCTGAAGGCCAGTTGACAAATAACTTCAATAACTTATAACAACTTTACATTTTAGATGTTTTGTGGTCATTGTTTGTTTTTCATTTTTGCTAAACTGATGACACTGATGGAAGACAACTATATACATGCAATAGCCTGCTTGTTTCACAAAATCCTTGATTTGTAACGCCAATAGAATTTGCAATATTTGGGGTATTTATTGAAATTTATCTTATTTATCTCTGTAATTCTTATTTATGAGTTGATGATCTAGTTTAGAACTGCTGCTGCTGCTGCCAAAAGGCTTGTGTAAAACAACAGAGTCCTTTAGGAGTGGGGAAGATGGGTAATGATATTATTTGTGACCTGGAAAGTCGGTAATTGGGTCAAATATTTTTAGATCACTGAGCTGTTTCACTACAGATGAAATGAAAATGAAAATACCTTAAATATTTATAGTCATTAATATTGTGTCTTTTTGATGTACGTGCATCCACAATATCATATAATGCTTTTCATCAGGAATATAGGATTTTTAATCAATAAATTTTTTTGAACAAACTATGCTCTATCCATGGGAGTAAGCTACATTGAACTCATTGAACTACATTGAAATTTTTTTTTTAAACAAATTTTTGTTAATTTTACAAAACACACAACACACTAAACATACAAAACACAAAACATAAACAAAACTAAAAGATCTTTTCTGAAGGCTG
>BHEV01046514.1:0-17493 GCA_004319985.1 Emydocephalus ijimae
AGTAAAAGATTAACTTTGCTCCACCGCATTGAGTCTGAGTTTTACTTTCTTGGGATTTAAAAGGAGCGCAAACTGACAATGTTGTTCTAAAACTTCACAAACTTATTTTAGGTTAAGAGCCACTTTATAAGGTAGGATAGACCAACATATAATGACTAACCCAAGGTCACTAAATGAGCTTCATGGCTAAACAATAATTTGAATATAAATCTTCCTAAACGTATTCCAATGAGCCCAAGCATTATGTTTCACTATTGACACAGAATTATCTAGAAATCATTGATGTATGATGCCTCCAAAAGAGAAAGGTCAAACCAGTAAAACCACCCATGAAAGAATAGTTTCTTTGATGTGGGAGCTGCTAAACAGCTGGTAAAATTGGTCTCCATAAAGCTGTGCTTTTATCCAAAAAGTTATGTATGCATTGTAATTTCCTTCCACATTAACAATGTCAGCAAAGTTAGATTCCTTTTGACTATGTGGAAGCTAACACCTCCAGTACTTTCATCAAAAATGGGTAAAATGAAACAAAAAAATTAGAAATCCAAAAGAAAACATGTCAACAACTAAATAAATACATCGCAGTTCCAGTAAATGATTGTGTGTCTGTGTATGTATACACATGCGTGATTGTGGGAGGGAAAGAGACGAACAGCGTACAAGAGATTGAGCATATAGGAAAAATTTAACAGAAATTTCATTGCTGAATGGTTTGATGTGTGTCAGATTTTCCTAGAATAAAAATACTGACATTTAATGAATTGCAAGCAAAGTCCTTTACATATGATCTATACCATTTTAAAATTACCTTCGTAGATCTTGGATAGGCAGTATTTGAACCCAGAGAATTTTCACTTCTCTGCACAGCTGTATGCTTAATTCTTAAAAATAATCCCCTATGAGTTCTAGGAAACTTTCTTTTGGATAAATTGGCATAAATTTCTAGCCTTTTTTTCTTGCAAAAAAAGCTTGATGACTGTGTGATAGATTTCCTAAAGTGTTATGTACTGAGCATGGGCACGAAAGAATGGAGACGAGCCGATGCAACAGTGAACTTCAACTCTTTATTTACATGGTGTGACAGCTCAAACTCCATGGCTGCTACAGCCTTCCTTATATAGGCAACTTATTAAATATTCAACCAATGAAAACCCGGGAGCACTAGCTCCATTGACCAATGAGAACGGCTCGTTAATGGCCAATCAGATTCTCCTGAACGGACCAATCTGATCTCGCCATTTAACGGCCCATCAGAAGTGCAGGGCCAGAACCCTGCACTTGACTTCAAGCTCTTGATAACTTTATTACACAATTATTCATTCACAACATAAAGCTTCCCCAATCTATATATGAAATCTCTCCTTGCTTGTGGCTACTTTTTAAAGTGTGGCCAGCTTGTCCTTTTTCCTTTGCATTTTATCATTCTAATTTGGAATGCTTTACTCATTTCAGTTTTGTTTTTGTTTTTTATCAATGCGGCCCCTGAGCATTGCACTTTACCAAAGATGCTCATTATTGAGGAAGACATTTTGGTTTTCTCATTAAAATATCTCACCCACTGCCCTTCCTCATGGTGAGAACCGCTCAAGAGTCTGAAACCTTTCCCCCATTACGGAGTTGTCATGCTTTCCATCCAATCCATTCTTGATGTGGCAGAAAAATATACTGTCATAAAATTGGTTGTCTCCATTTCCAATTACTTTCCTGTTCTGTTGCAAATTCCTAGTTCTTTCAGTCCTCTGGCTTCCCTCCAGGTAATGGGTGAGAAAATCTAATAATTTTACAGGCCAGAGGAGGATGTTCTTGGATGGTTTCAGAATAAGAGAAAAAAGACTGTTTTAATCAGTTGTAGCTAAGGATGATTTAAGCTTGTCTCACTCAGGAGGTCGGAACAAGATGAAGAAAATATATGAACTAAAGAAAATAATCTCTCTCTTTTCTCACTGCAATTTTTCTACTGTTTATAGTCCATTGAAATCAAGTTGAAAAATTGCAATGCAAATAACATTTTTACTTTGTTTCAAGCCTTGCAGAGACATTTATTGGGGTTTTTTTTAGTATGTATGAGTTGTTTCAAACTATGAGATGGGCAGCACATGAATTTAATAAATAAAATACAGTATTGTATAGTGAAATAAATGAAATGTACAAAGTAAATGTGTAGTGTGGGACAATTTCCCTACAAATGTCCTACCCCTAAAAGCCAAAATGATAACTAGTTTTCTTATTTTGGAAGACTAAACTAGCTGTTTAGCAGAAATACATCTAGTTTTAACAAGTCTGAAAATAATCTCAAAACACATTGGGCAAACACATTGCCCAGAGAGTTACATAGCAGCAGTCTAGGGTTCAAAGTATTCCTTAACCATAGTGTTTGATAAAAGTAAATGCTGCTTCTAGGTTGTTGCATGCCTACTAATAATGATTTGATTTATAAAGATTTATTAATTATAGCATTGTAAATGTTTGTGATATGGCTAAGCATACTTATTCTACTATGATGTGCAACTTTCATTAGATCTTTTCAAAATAACAGCTAATTTCCATTGAGATGAGGATAGTAATATGCAATTACATTTCCTCCCCCCCCCCTTTAAAATGTGATCTGACTAGTTTATGGTTCAGTATTGAACAACTACAGCCAATGATTTGACTTAGCTTATCGTGTAAACTGCACCAATTATGTTTTAATGAAGGAATCCTGGTTTTGTATGATGTGTGAATCCACTATTTTTCCAAAAACAATTCCCCCCACCTAGTGTAATATGCAGTCCTTCTCTTAGCCCAAGGAAGGAGGCAGTGGCAAACTACTTCTGAAAAATCTTGGCAAGGAAATGTCAGGGACTTGTCAAGACAGTCTCCAAAATCAGACATGATTAAATGAAAGGGAAAATAAAACCATCATGGTAATTAGCAATAACTGCATCCATCTCTGCAAAATCAATATATTTTCATGTTTTCCTCTGAGTCACTTACTTGGTTTTCTGGATGCAGTATTCCCTAGCCTTCTTCCACCCGCTGATACTCAAAATTTATTTTCTATGCAGTTTTCCTGAAAGCTCATGAACATGATGGGTAGTTCAGCATGACTAAAGCATTCATGCTGCAAACTCCTCTTTGTATTCTTATTTCCTTTCAGGTAATTTTTTTTATGAACACAATATATTTTTGTCATTCTTTCCATTTTTTCCAGTGCAACATTTATGCTAGCCATTTTTGTAATTTGTTCTTTATAATAATTTTCCTTTTAAAACAAACATTTGGACATTTTTGTTCATGTCCACCAAAACTTCTAATGATAGTTTCTTCTTAATAAGAATACCTGCCTGACCAAAAAACACAACTTGTACCAACATACTGAGCAGTAGTATGTGCCAATTCCATTTTAGCCTAACATATGAATTAGCTCATGTGGTCAGTTTATGGTTTAGTATATCATGCATTACCTCCTTTGAAAAGTAATTTTGTAACTAGGATGCTGAAGAGAAACAAAAAAACTGTACCACAGATTCTTAAAGCTGATAAAATAGATGGTATCATTATGCTAAATATTGTTTAAAAGCAATTTATTGACTAGTTTTATTTCAGTTCTCCCATTTCTGCCTCCTTTAACTGGTTTCTTATTTGCTTGTAGTTGTGTTTTTATTGTTTCATCTTTCTTTTCTCTCTTAGAATTTTTTTTTTTTAAGTAAAAAGGATTTGTAAATTACAACTTTCTATAAAAAAGCTCCGCAGTAAAAATATCTATAAGAAGAGTATATTATACTATATTTATTGCATTATGTTATATTGCTGTAACATTATCATAAGGAGCTCAGATTATAGATCTAAAAACACTTATAGTAATTTATGCCGTACCATCATGCCTTTCCAAATTTCACGCCGAAGAAATGACAACCAATGGCCAAGACAAGGAGAAATTCATCAAGCGTAGGATATGTGAATATATATATAGATGAATAGAAAACAAAGAGCAATAGAACATTGCTAAATAGTCCAGCAAAAAACATAAAAAAGAGTTTTGGCTTCCACAGAGTTGGCTGGACAAAGGAAACCTACCTTAGTTTGGGTTGCTGTTCCATCATCTATTAAAGTCGGTTTTGGGTGAGCAAAAGGGAATCCACCTTGATATCTTTTATGCACGATATGAATGATTCAGTCTGAATTCACAGGAAGTGTCCTTTATTCTTTGGTTCTCACTTTAGGTGGGGAGGATGGTTAAACCAACCCATATCAAAAAGAGGATGGAGAGAACAAAAGTGAAAACACTTGTGGGTGCTTATTTTCTAAAATAAGAATTGCCCTTTATTCCAAGCAGCATAGAGGAGATATCAGTTGCCTGATGATTCAGTGATCAAAATACATTTTGCACATACCTAACAGGTACTTTCCATACCCTTTCTCAGAATTTCACCCAAGCTCTGACATCTGAAAACGAATGTTCAAAATCAATATAGAAATAATCAGTGATGTTGATAATATAAGGCAGCAACTCCCCAAAAAATAAAATTCAAATATCTGTCTTCTGCTTGAGTGTATCTTACTGTGGAGTAATCTGGGCTTTGTCACATTTGTGAATTTTATAGAAGTGCAAAATTCTATCACAGGTTTGCATCTGTAGAAGAAACTCTGGTCTTTGGAGGTTAGTTGGAGAGGCAAAATGGTTGCTCAGAGAAACATGGTAAGTGAGGTGTAAGATGGAAAAGCAAGAATTAGCAATTCCCAAAGTAAAGTTGATCAATCTCCAAGAATTCCTTTAACCTGGAAAAGTATGAATAAAAAATTGAAGGTTTAAACTCTGGAGCATGGGTACATATACAATATAAAGGTTTCTGACATTTTTGCTGCAGCAAGTAGTCAACTGCTGTTTTAAAATTTCATTTTTGTGTGCAATAAAGTTTCTAGTGAACAATTATGTCTTGAGTTTTCTTCCAAGTCAAGAGCTGAATACTGAGTACAAGCCTGGAAGTTGTAATTTATTGCTAAACATAACAATATTTTTTTCCTTAAGACTAAGTAAGGTTTTGATGGGTGTTTTGCTCAGTGAAAGAGTAATATGTTCAAGTTACCAGTTTCTGGATCCGGATATATTCATGCATTTTTCTGAACAGCATTACAGAGGTAGTTTGCCATGGCCTTCTGGAAAGTGTTTTCAATTTTATAGTCAATCCAACTATTCTAGATTTCATAATAATTTCCTATCCAAGTGCTAATTAAGTCTGCTTCTGTTCCTTTTTTTTTAAAGTATCACATTTGGCTAAATGCTGCCACCTAGCTAAGTTTTTTATTCTGAAGTTCTGAACATTACTCAATTTGTAGAGAAAAGTAAGTAAATTTTCCTTTCTTAGTCCCTTCCATTGACATCTGTGATAAGAAATATGGGAGTTGAATTTCAATATTTCCCAGTGGAGGGAAACTTAAGCTTTTGAGGGTTATCTGCAAATATTTTTGTGCTAGAAAGGCATTTTCTGGTGAGTAAGCCCTGTTAGGAATATAAGTCACCTAACAGGTATTTGGGTTAGAAATATATAAACCAGGATAAACATTTTAAAACTGTATCTTTCAGAAAATGCAAAACTGTAATTAGGTGTGGTTTCTCAAACGGCCATAAGATGGAGCCAGAAACCTGGGTTGTTTAGTCTTAGTCTCAGAAGAAGTCTCAATGAGTCTCTGTTTTCTTCTGTTGGAGAATATTGCCATTTCCTCTTAATTGACTGCTATTCCTGGATTTGATGTGAGTCTGATACTGAACTGTTTTTGACACTGGGCTTTGTTATTGGATTATCCCTGGATTGAAAAACTGACTGATTTACCTGTGAATGACTTTGGACTGCTTGTTTTGAACTTTGCTTAAACCTTTCTGGAAGTAAAAACCTACATTTACTGTACAGTGTATCTGTGTGCTATGTGTGTATTATTCAAACACTACTCTGAAATACATTTCCCTCTATGCACTCATTCTCCTAACGGGGAATTACCTCAACAAGCCCCATTAAGCTTAATCAAATTTGACTGCTATATTAAGCCAATCAAAACAATACAGAGCCTGGCATTATATCTTCTGTATAAGGTTTTTGTTTGAAACTTATAGGAAACTAACAGTTGTGATTTTGGAATGCAGCATAAGACTTGATTACATATTAAGGATCTCAAATTGAAGAATGACTTCAACTCAAAGGGATTGTGTATGTTAGTTAAGGGGAGGGAGATAAGAAGATTAATCAATTTCAGTTGTGCATTTGGCACTTCCAGTGAGGATTAAGTGTGATTTAGTTTGTCTTCAGGTGACCAGAGACAATATCACAGTTGAGATTGGTGCCCAAAAGCTAGTTCTGGATGCTGAACTTTCCCAGATAAAGGAGGAGGCATGAAATCAACTTATCAGATCACCAAATGGATGTTCCCTGTGAGTTAACTACAAAGATGGAACTTTTTGTGGTTTGCTTATAAGTTGAGTGGCTTGGAAGCATGGGATGAATCCTCATTTCTTAAACAGATTTGTATATAATTGTTCTTTCAGCTGACAGAGATTTTCTTTTGCTACAGATAAGTAGAAGAAAGCTTGAGCATATGGAAATTTCTGTAAAACAAAAGTCTGGGATATAAATAAATTAATGCTAGGTTGGAAATTTTAAGGGAGTAAATTGGAAGTTCCAGATAGAAAATTGGAGAGAAAGATGGATAATGTACCTTTGCTGCAACTCAGAAAAAAATATTCTGTTTGAGTTTAGAAGTATTCCAGACAGTTCTGATGAAGATATTAGATAAAGTCTAAAAATACATCTTGAAATGGAAGTTGTCAAGGTATATTGATTAAGCTTGCACTTTTCAAGAATAATTAAATGTTCCAAGGGATATTTTAATGCATTTTGTGTGAGAAAAAAAAACTAAGGATCAAGTTGTGCAGTAGTATTTCAATACAAAATTAAATATTGATAATATAGATATTATTACCTTAAAAGCAGGGATGGGATTCTACCAGTTTGCACTTATTCGCTAGAACTGGTTGTTAACATTCTAAGCAGTTTGGAGAACTGGATGTTAGAAGAAATTACTGGCCTAATCCTGTAAGGAAGGCAGGAAGGAAACATTCTGGTGTTGCTTACAGAAACTGCCTCTCCGTTAACCCTTATTACTTTCTTGGCAGGACTGGACTTCCTGTCTCAGGAACATCTCTGGAGTATTTTTCCTTCTTTTGCTGGTACTTTGCTTGTGTGGAGTGACCATTCAAAGTTACAATGGCACTGAAAAAAGTGACTTATGACCATTTTTCACACTTACGACTGTTGCAGTATCTCCACAGTCATCAGAGGCCAGGCGAGGAGATGCGTGCCTCGATGTGAGTGTTATTGAGTTGGCCACGCTCAGCCAATAACATGACCACCAAGCCATGTCCGCCCAGTCACATGACCACCAAAGCACGCCCACCAACTAAGCCACACCCACAGAACCGGTTGTTAAAAAATTTGAATCCACCCCTGCTTAAAAGAAATACCTTTTAGAATTTTATATAAAAGAAAAAAATTCTTTTTTGATTGAAATACAAATTCATTAGAGGGTGCGATTTTTTTACTTTCAAATAGAAAAGATTCTAATTGAACTCAGTACAAAAGGACAGCAAAATTTTGAAAAATTTAAAGAAGATTTGGAAGATGTTCAAATTGAGGTTGACTGCTCCAAAAACATAACAGATACAAAAGGAGTCTGAAAAAAATGGTTCTGTATCGGGTGCAACAGGAACTGTTTTCTAATCTACTGGCCTAATTATGAATTATAAATATTTAATATGTGTTAAGTTCTGCGCATGGGCACAAGGATTGGAGACGAGAAGATGAACAGTGAACTTCAACTCTTTATTTAACATTGTTGAACAGAGCAAAAACTACAGCAGCGATAGCCCTTTTTATAGGCAACCTGCTGATCAAGTAACCAATAAGAAACGGGAAGCATTAGTTCCCTTAACCAATGAGAGAGGCCCGCTAATAGCCAATCAGATCCTCCTGAATGGACCAATCAGATGTCGCTATTATCGGCCAATCAGAAGTGCAGGGTCAGAACCCTGCACTTTTCTAAAGGTTTTAATAATCTTTATCAAAGCACTTTTATTAATTCACTTTTTATCAATTCACAACAATATGGAATATAAACAGAGCAAGTCAGAGGTGGTATTCAGCAGGTTCTGACCAGTTCTGGAGAACCAGTAGCAGAAATTTTGAGTAGTTCAGAGATCCGGCAAATACCACCTCTGACTGGAGATTTTACAGTATCCTTCCCCTGCCACGCCCACCAATCCAGGCCCACAGAACTGGTAGTAAAAAAAATTTGAATCCCACCACCGGAGCAAGTGTTCCTCAAAAGGAAACCTTGGTTGGGTTAAATTTTAGGAAGGGAATGAGGGAATGAAAATTGAAAGTCTCTTGTGTTTCTTTCCATTTTTTTCACCAATTCTCTCCATAAATGATGTTCTTCAGTGGCTTGATCTGAGTTTTTCCTATGGCATGGGAAAGTTAGAGGTAGAAAGACCAATCTCAAACATCTCACTCTCATATGGAAAAAGACCAATGCCCTGGATGTATAACTAAACATTCACCATTTTGCTATTGAATCAGGACATTATGAAATGTGTGCTGCTTGTGAGCTGTGTTGTTGTCCACTCTTGGTGTATGGCTTAATGTTTTGTGTAACTTACAGTCTAATTTCTTTTTAAGGCTCAATTTGGCACCCAAATTGAGTGCCACTGCAATATGTACATCAGCCATGTAAAGAAGGAATGTGGCAGTGAAGGCTTTAGCAAAACTCATCTTGAAGCTGAATTCCAGGTGGAAAGGGACTTTTTGTCCTTTTATGAGCAAGCATAAGGCAGAAATCCAGTAGAACATTTTTCCATGGTGCAGATATTCTGTGTGAGGAATCTATATCCACTTTCTTGGGACTGAGGTCCTGCCAGGGACCTTTTTAGCAATGTGAGGAAGAAGAAGGTTCCCTGCCCTTTTCTTCTAAATGGCATGTTCTATCTTTATTGTTTCCCTCATTCTAGTCCTTAACATCTACCCTCAGTGCCTTTACCCACAACCACATTGTGTTACAGGAAAAGCAGAAGTAAAGCACTCCCAGCAACAAAAGAACCCATAGTGAGAAACCACAGTCATTCAGAGCAGAATAGTGAAAGATTAGAAACCTTGCAAGCAAATGTGCCCAGAGATAGGCTACTACAGCTCCTACTATACCAGTTTTACCAGGAGAAACTTACCCAAGCAACTTGCAACCTTCCCTGCTAGCTTCTGTATTGACTTTTTCCCCTTTCACCCCTTTTTAACTACCCCTGATAATTCTGTTGACCTATTTAAGTAAGTTAATATCTTCAGAACGATGACACAACTGAAATGATGACTCAGTCACCCATGGGTTGTATGGTAATTTATAAAATGCTGTCTATCTATCTAATATTAATATTCACTCAGCATGCTTAACCAGATAACATAAAAATTTAACACCTGCTCCTATGTATATCACATGCAAAGCTTTCAATTTTGATTAATTTTTGGTGTGTTAGTATGTATGCACTAAGCCAAAATAATTAGCTTGGGGTTGAGTATATTGTACAAACCCACAAAACAGATTATTTCAGGTTAATTAGATTGTGTAAGCACAAATGAAAATCACATCTCCTGTCTGTCCTTTCTGTATAAAGACTAATCTTTTATTTTTCTATTATTGATGGGTGCAACTCTCTAAAATACCTGAATGCTTACTTCATTGTTGTAAGTGTGAAGTTTCACAACAGATATTTATCTTTTTTTTCCTAATCAATTTCCCTTTTGATGTTTTTGCTCCTGTGTTAACACCTTAAAGCATTATCTGGTCATGATAGAAGATGCAGGTTCCAACTGAATAATGAATCATGAACCGGATATATGATGGTAAAACTGCAAAGACAGTTGTGGTACAGTGGTATCTCATTGTGGCCTTGCTTTGCAAAGTTGCAACAGCTCAAAAAAAACCCACCCCTCTTTAAACTGTGCAAACTTTGAGGGTGGAGGTTCATTCTCCAAGCTAGTGTTTTGGTTTCCAAGCATTTTGTTACCAGGCTAGGTAATATCTTCAGCAGAGTTTAGGGGATGTTTGTATTTGTTTTTCTGCTTATAAAGGCTTTGAGTGGTCAGTAGGTCTTGTGATGGGTCAGATGTGGGTGTGTCAAGTGAGGGTCTTGTAATGGGTCTTGTGATGGAGAGGACATGTCAGGTGATGGTCATTGGGAGGTGAAGTGCTGGTTGCGTGTGGGGGGGGTTGTTGGTTGAGGGTCAGTGCCGATGCTGATCAGTTCTACGATTGATTTGAATTCTGAGGAGTTCGTAGGCTGGTTGTAGGTTGATGTGTCTGTGGAAAGTGCTTGGCCTCCCATCACCAGTGCAGCTTTTTATGAAATATGTAAGCCAATAAATCCATAATCAAAAACTGTATCCACCACAAGTTTTATAGGTAGATTTGTATACAATTTGTAGCTTTATTTTGCTTTGGAGTTTATGCTACCTTTCACTGACTGTGGTTGCCAGGCACATTTAACATAATTAATGAAATTAACTGATTTTCTGGATTCACATATCCATTGAACAATAAACTAGCCAAGCATGTTGAATTCATGCAAAAAAAGATTCAAAGAGCTACAAACCCAACAAAGTTTAAACAATATAAGCTTTATCCACAGCTCATGGTTCCTTCATGAAGAGCAGGTGAAAGTCATGGTCAAAAGGGCTTCTACACAACTCCATCTTGTGTGCTAGTTGCACTCATTTCTTGATAGGGAACCCTGCTCATGGTCAGTCATGCCATGGTCACCTCCTACTTGGACTATTGTAATGCACTCTTAAGTGGGGGCAGACCATCTGGAAACTAGGTCCAGAATCTTATAGTGCGGATAGTTATGGGCATATCCTGACACACTCATGTAACACCACTATTTTGCTGCACTAGTTCCTGTAAACTTTGGGTGTATTCCAGAGTGCTAGTTACTACTTATTAAGCTACTTTTGAGTAGGTCAGTGGCTCTCAACCTTTTCTTTACTACAAACCCTCTTTAAATACCTTTTGTGCCAAGTAGTTCTACTTCATTTAGACAGCCTCTGGTTCATTTCTGCTTCCCCACATTTTTCCTGTGGGGATCTGCACCCAAGTCCTCTCCTTACGGCAGCACCAACTATCATCCAGGTTGCAGATTTTGCTGTGTCTCTTCCTCTAACTTACATATTGATTGCTCTAACTCAAATAAGTAGCTTCTTTTATTTATAAGTGCTGTACTACTATAGTAATACTTTTAGTGCCAAAGGTTGTATGCCTTTTAGAATTAGATTTAATGGCTTATTTTAATGTTAATGTCATACATTTAGTAGGGATGTCCTCAAAGTATGGTAAGAAAACAATCAAGATGGCTGTCCTGACAGGGAGGTCAAAGCTCTGTCTGTTTTAGTGCAAATCACATAAAAAGAGGATTGTCATATCATTGTGGATGTCATCTTGCCTTTTTTGACTACAGACACTCCTGTGGCAACATTTAACTAACAGTTGTTCTCAAAAAAACAAACAAACCCTTAATCAGGATTAATTAGTACCTGGATGATTAACCAACAGGAAATAACAGCCTATATAGGGCTAGGCCTGAACCTGAAGAAATGTAGTGAAGGAAGGCAATGGTTAACCACTTCCATAATCTTGTCAAGGAAACTACTGTATATGGACATTTCTACATAGTCATCAGGAAAAAAGGTTCAATCAAACAAACCTTCATTTTTTATTTGGAAAGAAGGCATTTGAGCTACACGAAGAATAAGCTTTTTAATGCTTACTATATCTGCCTACTTTTACGTAGTAAATAGCTTTTTAAAATTATTTTTGTCTTGAATAAATGTAAATGTTTATATTGATTGCATTACTACCATATGGTTGCCATGGTAGCCACATGGCTGGCTCCTTGTGGCAACCAGAAATCAAACTGAGGGAATCTTTATCTTTAAATTCAGGTTTTCTTAGGTTTGTTTTTTGTTACAGCTAACTAGTACTGGACTGCAAAATAAAATCTTGTGTGGCTCTCAGGCTTGACAGACAAAGGATAAAATTTCAGAAAGGTTTAATTGAAGACACTGAAAAATTGTAATTTGGTAGAACAACAATCAACTTTGTCTAATATTCAATTCTAGCTATAGGGTCTTCCAATTAAACTTTCCTTAGATGATTAAATATTTGAAGTTCCATATTTCAGCACATTCTATTTATATAATATTCACATATATTTTCCATAGTATGTTTTTTAAGGAGAAAAAGGCAGAAAGTGTGGAGTGTTATTTTATTAACAATTCTAAGAGCTGTCTACAATTGCAGACCAGAATTTTCAGGGCATCTGATTGGCTTGCCCTGGATTTCAACTTCCCAAGTAGATGAAACTGTGACCTGAACAAGCTTAGTTGACTTTTTGTTGTCTGGTAATCTGTAACCCATAGATTATAAACCTTTTTCTTGCAATGGTGAACCTCTGGAGATCATCCTGCTGAATTTTAGTGAAAATTGTGAGAGGCAAAAATTCAATTTCCTGCTGCTTTTCACAAAAAAAAGGGAGGGTTAGAGCAGGATGAGGGAAAATGTCCAAGCTTTTGAGTAGCCTCAATACCCTAAAACAAAAAGAGAAACTAAAAATTGTAAATCCCAACTCTGCTTTGACTTCTGATTTCATTGTCTCACAATTCAGAGGGCTACTTAAAAAAGACTGACCTAGAGCCTTTGAGAATGTCCTTCCCTTATCTTTATATTGAGAGAAATCACTTCATTTATTTATTTATTTATTTATTTATTTATTTATTTATTTATTTATTTATTTATTTATTTATATTTTTATGAATAACTCAAGGTTGCAAACATACATACTCCTTCCATACATTACAAACATACATACATACTAACTGTTGTGAATTAATAAAAGTACTTGAATAAAGATTATTAAGAGCTTGAAGTAAAGTGCAGGGTTCTGGCCCTGCACTTCTGATTGGCCGATAATAGCGACATCGGATTGGTCCGTTCAGGAGAATCTGATTGGCTATTAACGAGCCTCTCCCATTGGTTAACGGAGCTAGCGCTCCCTGTGTTTTCATTGGTTAAATACTCAAGAGCTTGCCTATATAAAGGGGGCCGTTGCGGCCATTGAGCTGAGCTGTTACACATGTAAATAAAGAGTTTGAAGTTCACTGTTTCACTGGCTCGTCTCCTCCTTAGCGCCCATGCACAGAAATCAAACTGAGGGAATCTTCAGTTATATAATATATAACACTAACGAACATATTCCTTCCTCTTATTTTCTCCACAACAACCTTGTGAGGTCAGTTGGGCTGAGAGAGAGGTATTGGCCTAAAGTCACTTAGGCGGCTTCCATGCCTAAGGCAGGACTAGAACTTACCATATCTTAGGTTCTAGATGGATGCCTTAACCACAAAATGAGCATCCTGCAAATCAGTCAAATGGTGACACGCATTTAGCTTGTGAACTGTTTTAGATTTGGGATATGTTAAGGCATATGGCTGCATTTACCCAATGCCACTTGATAACTGAATTGACCTGTATTCTGTATATGAACATATTGTAAGAATGCAATTACTAGGTGTTTACCTCACTTGAAGTCTTCTATGAACAAAATACAAGCAATGTTTTCCCAATTGTTAGCATATTGGCCTAGTGAAACAGTATAGCATGATATGAATATATACATAAGATCAGTGTAGTACCTAAGGGAGGACAACTTTCCTTCCATCTTCTCCACATCCATCATGTAGTCATGTGAATGTAAACTATTAACTAGCCAAATGGGGAAATGATATCTGAATCAATGATATCCCGTATTGTAAGTTTGGGACTAAAATAGTAACCAAGTGCTACAGTCAGTAGATTCTATGAAAACATACCTCTGTTTTTGCTGAATCAATATATCCAGAGCAGGCCATATCCTCAGTGATTGGACTGGAAAGCTGCCTGACAGCTCCTCAATCACTTTTTGAGAATCATTATAGATACTGACCAGTGCACTGGTCACTGAGGAACACCAGGAGGTGGGGGAGTGTTAGACCCTGACCTCCAATATTGATTTTTGCCCTTAGGCAAAGGTCATTGATATGCAAATAAAGAGCAGCAGAGAAGACAGTCGCCTGCAAAGATGATGAGGGCCCCAGAGTTCAAAGTTTCTGTGGAGCTGAATAAAAGTTTATTTGTTTATGTTAGGTTTTCTTTAAACCTTCCTTTATTATTTTTATAAATAACTCAAGTTGTGCAACAGATGATGATAGCAGTAGATGTTTTTGGTATGGTGGATCTTCAGTCTACCATGGATGGCCAGCTGTGCTTTGTCAGAGCTCTTTTGTTTTCCAGGCAAGAATCCTCAAATGTGTTTCACCACACACTGAAACATTAGGAGGAATCAAGAGCCATAATGAAGCAAAGGCCTCACTCCCATGAAACACATTACTTGCAAACAACCTTTTTTACACATTACATGCAAACAACTTTTTAAAGGGCTTATTCAAAAAGATAACATTTAAAATCCAGCAAATCATCCAAATCAAAACCAACATGTATTGTATCTCTGCATAGTGCAAAAATGAATCTATTAGGTTCCACATCAAAGATTCCCAAAAGCACGTTAAAATGTAATTAAATAAAATGAACAATAGCTCAATAACTGTTATTGGGGGATACACATACAACTGTGATTATAATGTGTCACTGATCTTGGCTGGGTTTTATGAATTTGTAACCCATCTTTGATTTGTACAAGCAGTTAATCAGATTTCTGTCTTTTATGACAGTTCTGCTTATGTGTGTATGTGTGTATTTATATTTATTTATTTATTTATTTATTTATTTAATGCATGCATGCTTTTGACTTGGTATTGTCTCCTAGTGATTATCTGGAGAAGACCCTAAACTTTTCTTGGCAAGATTTTCAGAAGTGGTTTTGCCATATAGTAGGACAATGTGTTCAATGAGCCACCAAGAAAGCAATGAAGCATGAAGCTGTCATATCTCAGAAAAACATTAAATCCAACATATTTGTGATACTGTAAGGGAAGGATGAAGAAAATGTATTTATTTTCATTTTCTCCACATTATTTTGAACAGGAAGAGTGCTCATCTCTGTTTTATGAAGCTTTATCTTTAGAGAAACTTCCTACACCATAAAGTAATGATGAATCCAACCAAGACAAAGTCCATTACTGATGTTAAACTGCTGGTGGTACTTAATGCCAGGGATAGTCCAACATAGCACAAAATGATCTCCTTCATGGTTATATTTTGAAGCATTGTTGGATATAGAATGCACACCTCCATTCCTCGTGTTGCAGCACATACCTGGGGGAAATGGGAGGACTGGGGCAGAAGATTTACAGGCTGTCAACAAAAGGGCAAAAGGTCACCAAGGGTCAGAAAGTCCATTTTAGAAAGATCACCATCCACTTCTTTCTAATGAAGCCATGATTTGAGCAAGTGACCACCAACCATCATTAAAGGAACAGGAAAAATTATATTTCTTTAACATTGCCTGGATAGGACTGAGAAATGCAGTGATGATCTCTGCCAAACACTCCTGGGCTGCTGCTGGCACATTACAAAAGCAAATTGCATAGGAACTAATAACTTTATTGTTGGTTAATATCCCAGCTTTCTTTGTGAAACTAAGTATGGCTTCCAGTTTATTTAGTTAATATATTCCAGAGGCTGGCCAACATCACACAACTCTTGATGGCTTATATTTTAAAAGTAGGAACAATTTAAAGAGCAAGATCATATTCTTATTAATGTATATATGAAGTTTGGTGTTTGTTTTTTTTTTAATCCCTATATGAACAACATTGCATGTTCTTATAATAAATTGTATTTGCCACTTTGGAAATTCTTTCTAACTCTCTTTTTATTTTACTACCTCAAACATTTGATTCAATGGCTTTTTATTTTGAGTTGGCATGCACAGAATAACTTTCTAAATTACTTGACTATTGTAGGAAGAGAGACCTGTTAGTTTATTGTAGCCAAATCAGAAAGAGTCCCATGGTACCTTTTTAAAATACTTTATTAAAAGACATAAGAAGGCCAATGTGGTCTTAGTGGTTAAGGCACCATGCTAGATATCAGGACACAGTGAGTTCTAGCCCTATCTTAGACATGAAAGCTGGCTGAGTGACCTTGGCACAGTCACTCTGTCTCAGCCCAATTCACCTCATGGAGTTGTTATTGTGGGGAAAATAGGAAAAAAAGAAAGTATTGGATATGTTTGCCACCTTAATTATCTGTAAAAATAATAAAGGCAGGGTATAAATAAATAAGCTATAAGTACAACTCATGGAAGCTTATGCTTTTTAATAAAACTTGTTACTTTGAAAAAAATATTACTAGGCTGATTTTTTTTTTTATTAGAAAAGCGACTGACAGCAGCTTCTCTGAAATAAAAAGAGGCTTGCTTCCAGGTGAATAGAAGGATTGAAACCCCCAAGTCAATGTTATGTTTATAGTTTAAATGTTTCTTATTGCTTTCTCAGAGGAATGAATAAAACAATTATATACAAAATTAGTAACCTGGTACTTCCTTTCCTATTGGTAGTTTTTTGACCATAAAAAATAACTTATAAATCAAATAATACTGTAATAGGTTTAAAATATAATATGACACAAAAGGGGGAAGAAAACAAACTTAGATTTTGTTACCGTTTTTTTAAAAAAATATTAATTGAAATAATGAAAGTATGTGAAGAAGCACAGGACACATAGATTCTCATTCCAATAGAGAATTGAGGGATGTGTAAGCCATGTTCACACAGCACTTTAAGCCATGGCTTATGTAATAATGATTGAAACAGAGGTTTGATTAATATAGCATGCAAAACTGTAAACTGTGATTTGATTACAGATCATAAATGTTGGGTTCACACAATGGCGCCAAGGATGAATAAACTACATTATTCCTTCTTAATGTAATGTGTAAAACATAACCAGTTATGAAGCAACCTGGTGGGACTCTCCTGTCAATAAATTTGCCTAGAAAACTAGACTTTCGGATAATTCTTTTTATGATCAGTAGGGGGTGCAAAACAATTTCACTTTGGAAGAATCTTGCACTTAAATGCTGGGAAATATTGTATTAAACTGCAAGAATTTTGAGAGCTTCGAAGTACAGAAATCAATTTTTAAAAAAGTGGGGGGAGTCTTTAGAGATAGATAGATAGATAGATAGATAGATAGATAGATAGATAGATAGTAAAAAAGTTTGTTTTTTAAAATTGTAATGTTGCTGCCTTTCAACAGAAATTCGAAACATAGGCTTCCAAGGTGTTTTAGTGAAATAACAGCTTATTCTCCAGAGTTACCATCCATTTTTTATCTATTGTATGTGTTCTGTACTCATTGTACATACTCGAAATCCCCGCGTTTTGATTGGCTAAAACGCGGGGATTTCTGATTGGCCAGGCG
>BHEV01046520.1:0-13580 GCA_004319985.1 Emydocephalus ijimae
CTTCCTTCCTTCCTTCCTTCCTTCCTTCCTTCCTTCCTTCCTTCCTTCCTTCCTTCCTTCCTTCCTTCCTTCCTCCCTTCTGTTGGAAAGAAAATCCATCTGGTTCAGTTCCAAGCTGGGTGAAAGATGCTAGAAATAACATGGAGGCTAACATTGGAAAGAAAGATTCCGTTTATTGGTGAACAGAACCACCAGGGTTTGTGGTTCTGAGGCAGCTGGCCAATTTGTTTCATGAGTACATGGATCTTTATAAGTTTAAGAGATGCTGTTAGGGGGGCTGTGCAATGTCTGCAATGCTCTTAGGAGATTGTGCAATGTAGTGAAATCTGTGTCTTCTGCTAAATGGTAGTGGGTTACTCCTATTATGTTCTGGAGGGTCATGTCTTCTTAATGCCATCACCCTGGAGCTGAAGGTCTTTTGTTTTGTAGATACACTGCCCTAATCTCTCTCTCTGGGCAGGCGGGGGGGCTATTAAGAAAGATTGAGTCTGCTTTCTGTGTTTAAAAGCAAGTTTCTCTCTTTCTCCTTTGGGGAAATATAATGTTCTGCTTCTTTTAATATTCCCAAAATATTTCATTTTTCTCTGCAGGGGGCTTCCCACACTTCCTTCTCTCCCTCCCTCCCTCCCTCCCTCCCTCCCTCCCTCAAGAAACTGCTTACTTTTTTATACTGGTATACAAAGACAATGAGGAGAGAGAGGAGGAAATCAGGATTCTTGCCAGAAGCAACAGATCCTATACATACATGCATACACTCATACGCATAAAGGTAGAGTAAAACCGTAGCAGTAATTCCAGGTAGAATAGATATGTAGTCTGTTGCAGATACAACAGGCAAATTTATGACAGACAATCTTACACAAAGTCAGTTACATTTTTAGTCAATACAATTGAATGTGATGGTAAACTACCATTTGAAATTATTCATATAAATGTCTATAAGAGAAGGTATGTGCATATTTATTTGTGATTTTTATAGCTTCCCTTATTTCCATTGTGGCATTTTCTTACTTTGTTTAGTTAAAATATAATTGGCAATTTAAAATATCAGTCTGAGACCTTGCTAAGATCTCAGGGATTGGTTTTCTAAAAGCCAGTGGCTGTGCACCATTTAGAAATGTAAGAATGAACAGCCTGGGAATTTTAGCTGCTTTGTGTAAACTTGTTTTTCACTGAGGCCCTAGCTATTTATAGGTACACTCTAGACTTCAATATGAAAAGTTATAATACTGCCTAAAGGCATAAACAATGTTTGAAATGCATTTGAACACAGTAGGCCATAAATTATAAGCACTGTTACTTTTTGCAAGCAAACCAGTCACCAGGGTTGCCATCTCTTGAAGGTTTTGCGTGTGTGTGTGTGTGTGTGTGTGTGTGTGTGTTGCAATATAGTGAGAACACTGTTTTGGTCTGCTTTGGAATTCCATCTTTCCAGAAGAAGCACAAAGCAATTATAATTTCAAAATTGAAGAAACTACAAGGCAGCTCGGCTTCATTTTCAGGGCATTAATCTGTAGAGATGTGTTTGGTCAAAAAGAAAGAAGAAAATAAGGTTTCTCCTACTCCTTACAGCAAAAAGTATATTTCATCTCAATGATTCATATTCTTTAATGTTTGCTTTGCAATGCTAATTTACCCATTGCCTTAAATAAATTCATTACTAAAAAGAGAGAAGTGTAGGCAATCAGGCCATGAAAAATGTGTATTCATTCAATAGACACTGATAACCTTACTTTTATAATTCAGTTGACTCCTACTGATTTTAGCATAACTAGAAATCAGCCAAAGTTTTGATGATCACACAAACTCAAAGAGATGAAAAGGGCCATAGAAGAGATCTTTGTTGTAAATGGAAAGCCCCAAAGCACTGAGATAAGAGGTTTCTTAGAAAAGAAAAAAAAAGCCACATAGGATATAATATATATATTTTCAAGCATAGATGCTAGATAACCCCACAAATGCCCCCTATCCAACATTGCCAATAAAAATGTAAAAAGTTGTAAAATGGCCTTCCCTTCAAGGATATGGCATCACTGATAAGATTCTAAAACAGTTTTACTTCCAACTGTTTGAATGCCTTGATCTGTTTACTTAAAAGCCATTGGAAAGGCCAAGTAGAAAGTCACTGTTTTTAGAAGAAATAAAAGAGTAAACAGCAGTGATTGTCAAAATGAGAATATCTGATTCAATTGTTGTACATTGATTCCACAAGGAAAAGTATAAAGTGTAAAGAACAGTCCTGGAGTATTGTTTGCCAGGGCCCACCAACTACAGTAGTTAGTGTGTCTAATTATTGCTGGCTTCCCTTTTGGGATTTTGTTCTAACAAAAGGCAGTGGTTCTAACTTAAGGGAATAAATACCAGTTTCTCTCTTGCTGATAATTTTATCCTTGTGAAAATTCAAAAGATAAAAATGTGTTAACCAAATTCATCCGGTCAATTTCTGAAACCCACTTTTTAAGTTACTTTATGAATTCCTGGCAGAAATGCTGTGAAAGAAAATAGAAATGCTGCTATAAGATATGAAAACAATGCTGATTTATCTCATCATTGGCATTAGGACCAGTGATTACATTTCTGCTGTACTGGATTGGTAGGAGAAGAAATTCCAATCTCATTATCCTGATTACTACACCATGCATCCTTTCTCCCAATTCCTTTGTCATCTTCAATTAAGTTTGATTCTCTCCATGACTTATTCAATACATGGTTGTGAGATGAACCTATTTAAAGTCTGAAATAGGGTCAAGATTCTTGGCATTTCTAAGTGAGTCCTCTTTTAAACTGCAACAGAAAGGGAGAGGCAATAACAAACTGTTTAACATTTTCTCTATTAAAGATTAATCTTGTTGTGAATGAATAAATGTGTAATAAAGTTATCTTGAGCTTGAAGTTAAGTGCAGGGTTCTGGCCCTGCACTTCTGATTGGCTGTTAAATGGCAAGATCAGATTGGTCCGTTCAGGAGAATCTGATTCGCCATTAACAAGCTGTTCTCATTGGTCAATGGAGCTAGCGCTCCCAGGTTTCCATTGGTTGAATAGTTAATAAGTTGCCTATATAAGGAAGGCTGTAGCAGCCATCCAGTTTGAGCTGTCACACCATGTAAATAAAGAGTTTGAAGTTCACCGTTTCACTGGCTTGTCTCCATCATTCGCACCCATGCTCCAAACATAACACTGGCAACGAGGATGGGATTTGGAGACGTCAGAGCTGACTGAACAACGAAGAAGATAACCGAGCACATGGCTGAAAATGCACAACGGTCGAACCATGTCCGGCGGCGTCATACCACCCGCTCCGTTCGACCCAGCGCAAGAAGACTGGGAGTCTTACATGGATCGTTTCCAAATGTTCTTGGAAACCAATAATTTGAAGGATGCCACGACTGGGAAGAAACGGGCGGTATTCCTAACGCATTGCGGGCCGACCCTAGCAAAACCGGCTGAAGTGAAGGCCATGGACTGGGACGTCCTTGAAGCCCTACTGAGGGCCCACAATGCACCAACCGTACCAATGCTCGTAAGGCGGCACGAGTTCTACCAAAGAAACCAGCGGAAAGGAGAGAGCGTTGCTGATTTCTTCGCAGACCTCCGAAACCTGGGAGGCCTCTGCGGGTTCGCCAACCTGGAAGAGGCTTTGAGAGATTGAATAGTTCTGGGATAAGATGCACTAAACGTGCAGAATAAGCTGATGGCGAAAGGCGACATCAGCCTTGCCGATGCCATGGCTGATGCTACTGCAGCAGAAGCAACCAGGAAGTCGGCTGCCCAACTGCGCCGCAACCATGCTCCAGTACACCAACCGACCAGCGACATCTCACCCAAGTCAGAAGGACAGCTTTTGACGGCCCACCACAAGGACCTCTCTTCGTTGTCAGATAGCGACGAAAAAGAGGTCCATCGACTGCGGTCCGATCGGGACCATTACCCGAAGTCCCAACACCCATGCACTGGCTGTGGGGACAACCATTCCAGGTCCGAATGCAAATTCCGCGACGCGCTCTGCCATGAGTGCGGGAAACGAGGCCACATCGGACGGGTCTGTAGAAGCTTCCTAGGACCCAACCAGACCTTGAAGGGGGCTAATTATCGCCAATCGATAGGAAACCATCCTGTAAGGCGAGAACCAGTAAACCACTCCTACAGAAACCGAACATTAAATCGCTCCACGAAGCGAGAGGAGGCTCACCAAACTATCACTATCGGTCACGCCTCTTCCTTGGATGCCAAGAAAATCCGAATTAAAGTGGCCATTGAAAACCAGCCCTGCCAAATGGAAGTCGACTTGGGATCGTCTCTCTCGATGGTTTCCTGGAANGTCGTGCCACTCGGCATTGAAGTAGCAGGCATTAACTGAATCGGCGGCAGTGACTGGGAGGAGGACCTCGTCCATGAATTCAGGGATGTCTTCGCAGAAAAACTAGGCGAGTACAAGGGGACCCCGATATCCTTTAACTTTAATCCAAAAATAGCTCCCATCCACCTTAAGCCTCGTCGAGTTCCATTTGCTCTAAAACCGAAAATCGACAAACAGCTTGATAAGTTAATAGCCCAGGGAGTGTTAGAGCCAACTGATCACTCTCCCTGGGAGACCCCAATCGTGACACCCATCAAGCTGGATGGTTCGATAAGAATTTGTGGGGACTACCGAGGCACCCTGAACCACGCCCTGCAGCAAAATGCATATCCGGTGCCGGTGGTGCAGCACCTCCTCCATTCCCTGGGGAGCGGAAAAGTCTTCACTAAACTAGACTTAGCTCAGGCATATCAGCAACTGCCAGTTGATGAAAAAACGGAACAAGGAACAGATGATCGTTATGCACCGAGGTGGCTTTAAATGTACACAGCTCCAGTTCGAAGTGAGTGTGGCCCCGGGGATTTTCCAGAGCCTGATGGAAAGACTATTACAAGGGATTAAAGGCATTGTCCCCTACTTTGACGATGTGTTAATTGCTGCCCCTACTACAAAAATCTTACGGGATCGTTTAAAATTAGTTCTACAGAAATTCAAAGACGCAGGTCTTAAAGTGAAAAAGAATAAGTGTAAACTGTGTACAGATCGTGTCGAATTTTTCGGGTATTTAATTGACAGTCAGGGCATTCACCCTGCCAATAGCAAATTGAGAGCAATAAAAAACGCTCCCAGACCCCGGAATAAGGCTGACCTCCAGGCGTTTCTAGGCCTTATCAATTTTTATAATGTATTCCTGCCGCACAAAGCGACTGTCGCTGAACCTTTACATCGTTTACTGGACAAAAAAGCCATTTGGGTATGGGGTCATAGAGAAGAGCAGGCGTTCCGTAATGTGAAAAAACTACTGACTTCTGACGCTGTACTAATGCAGTACAGTGAGACCTTGCTGTTAAATATCACGTGTGATGCATCGCCTTTCGGAGTGGGCGACATTTTGAGCCACGTATTGCCTAATGGTAGCGAAGCCCCTGTTGCCTATTTTTCAAAGTCACTTTCAAAAACTGAGCGAAATTATAGCCAGATTGATAAAGAAGCCCTTGCAATTGTGTCTGCTGTTAAAAGATTTCATGAGTAAGTGTATGGACGGGCTTTTACTATAGTGACTTACCACAAACCTTTGCTGAAAATAATAGCCGGAGATAAACCGACTCCCTATATATTATCTCCCAGAATGACTCGCTGGTCAGAATTCTTGGCGGCTTATAATTATTGGCTGCAATACCTCCCGGGAAAGGCCATTCCCCACGCATTGAGCTGAGCACCGCTTCCAGAGACTATTGATGACCCTGCTCCTACAGTAACAACATTGCAGATCGAGGCGCTTCGTACACTGCCATTAACTGCCCGTGATATCGCGAGAGAAACAAAACACGACCCCGCCTTAGCATGAGTCCTCAGTTGGGTGGAACGCGGATGGCCATTGGACCAAGTACCAGATGACTTCGCACCATTCAAAAGTCGACAAACAGAGTTGTTTTCTCAAAAGGGCTGTATCATCTGGGGCGATAGAGTCGTTATCCCAGAGCGACTCCAACAAGCAGTACTGAGAACCTTGCACAATGGCCACCCCGGCATCATGTGCATGAAAACCCTCGCACGAAGCTACGCATGGTGGCCAGGCATCGACAAACAAATCGAGACTAGGGTCAAAGCTTGTCATAGTTGCCAGGACGTAAGCAACGCCCCACCAAAGGCAATCCCACCCGAATGGGAGAGACCGCGGGGACCCTGGTCTTGTATCCATCTGGACTTTGCTGGGCCAACCAAAGGCCACGCCTTCTTGTTAACCGTCGACGCCTGCTCGAACTGGCTCGAAATCCACCAAATGAGGAACACGACAACCGAAGCGGTCATTAAGAAACTGGAGAGACTGTTTGCAAGCCACGGATTACCAGACGTTCTGGTATCCGACAATGGCCCCCAATTTACCGTGCTGTCCTTTGAACAGTACCTGGTGGACCGCGGTATTCGACATACGCTGACTTCGCCTGCACATCCTGCGGCCAACGGAAGGGCCGAGCGCATGGTACAATTCATCAAGAAAACGCTACAAAAAGTGGACTATGACAACATCGAAGAAAAGATAAACCGAATCCTCCTTTTACAGCATATCACTCCACACAGCGTCACCAACAAAACTCCCGCCGAGCTGCTTATGGGACGAAAGCTCCGCTCCCACCTCGACCAGTTACACCAAGCGTACGAACCGGAGAAACCACATGGATCCAGCGGCCGATGCCGTACCTTCCAGGTAGGCGACTTGGTGTTCGCTAAAAATTTATCGGGTGATCCGTTGTGGGTAGAAGTGACTGTGGTCCGTGTAACCGGCCCGAGGTCATACACAGTACAATGCCGTGACGATAAACTATGGAAGCACCATATCGATCAATTACAATCAAGGCTGCAGTCAGGGATCTCCGAGTCCCCTGATAACCAAACTGAGGGGGGGGGAGATACAGAGGAAGATGAACTGCAACTAGCAGAAAACCTTTTTGAAGGGAACGATAGCAGAACGGAAACATGAGAAGAGGAATCAGGGATGGGAGTGAGCTCACCTCAGGGTGATACCAAAGTTATTGGTGACAACGAAATCTCGAACTCAGAGCCAGAGGCATCCCTTTCACCAAACAACGCTTTACCTCAACAAGAGTGCAGCCAAATACCGGGTGCAGAACGAAAATCAAATAGACAAACAAAACAACCATCCTACCTCAAGGACTATGTAACCGCACCCTGTAAACGGAACCCGGGGGGAAGGGGTGTTGTGAATGAATAAATGTGTAATAAAGTTATCTTGAGCTTGAAGTTAAGTGCAGGATTCTGGCCCTGCACTTCTAATTGGCTGTTAAATGGCGAGATCAGATTGGTCCGTTCAGGAGAATCTGATTCACCATTAACGAGCCGTTCTCATTGGTCAACGGAGCTAGCGCTCCCTGGTTTCCATTGGTTGAAGAGTTAATAAGTTGCCTATATAAGGAAGGCTGCAGCAGCCATCCAGTTTGAGCTGTCACACCATGTAAATAAAGAGTTTGAAGTTCACCGTTTCACCGGCTCATCTCCATCATTTGCACCCATGCTCCAAACATAACAAATCTTATGAATGTAAAGCCTATACTAAAGCTTTAGATCATAGAACTGGAGAGAATGTATAGGTCATCTAATCCAACTCACTGTTCAATGAAGGATTATCTAATTCAACTCACTACTCAGTGCAGAATCTGATATTTGGTTATTTACATCTGTTGGGAGGCTTCAGGGAAATGAATAAATATAAACACTGTTGGTGTTAGGTTAGTCAAATACTGTTTAAGGGTATTCAAAAAAAAAAAAAAACTAAAGTCTATTGATTTCAGTGTGAATACAATGGCACAACCAATTATATGAGATTCTGCTGTGTATGGACAGTTTGATATTACATGTCATTCACTTTCCAGACATTGGCACTCTCCCCCATGCATAGGAAAATATGTATTCCAAAAAAAGGATATATTGGTAAAGTTTTGTATTATATAGCTAAGAGCTAAAGTTGACCATAAATCAAACTCATGACTACATGAACAGACCAGGATTTTTATTTTATTTTATTTTTTTGGCTGCCAGAAGGATAGAAGAGTTAAACCACCAGATATTTGGGACATTTGGGAGATTTTGAAATCCCAGTCTAGTTTAAAACTCTAAAATTCCAGGGAAATTTTCCACCAAAAACTTAATTAGACCCAAGTTTTATTTATCTTGGAAATACAGAAATGTTCAATATCTATAAAGATATAATATGCATATTTACATTAGGATTAGCTTTGTTTTTAAAAGCTGGCATTAACGAAGCATTATAGAAAACTCTAAATATTAGGGGAAACATTGTAAATGATAAAGAATAAAGATTTCCAAATGTGTGTGTGTGTTTGTGTGTATAATATATAAACATAAAATCATATAAACATAAAATCACATGAAATTGATATTGACTGATTGAAATTGATCCTCAGTCTCCTATTGACCTAATATACTATGTGGTAATGAGGAAGAATTGCCAATTACTTACCAGTCTTCTTGTTATGTTCTGCGCATGGGTGCAAGGAACAGAGACGAGGCAGTGAACAGTGAACTTCAACTCTTTATTAATCATTCTGAACAGAGCAAAAACCCAAGGGCAGCAGCAGCCCTTTTATAGGGTAGGCTGCTGACCTATTAGCCAATGAGAAACAGGGAAGTATTAAACCCTTGAACCAATGAGAGTGGCTCATTAACAGCCAATCAGATTCCCCAGAACGGACCAATCCGATATCGCTATTATCGGCCAATCAGAAGTGCAGGATTAGAACCCTGCTTTTCTTAAAAGTTTGTTAAAACTTTATTTAAGCACCTTTATTAGTTCATAACACCCCTTCCCCCTGGGTTCCGTTTAAGGGGTGCGGTGACGTAATCTTTAAGATATGTAGGTTGTTTTAACTGTCTATTGGATTTGTGCTGTCCCACCGGTTCCTGTCTGTAGTCCGGTTTCGGCGGGACGTTTTTGGACGTATCTGATACAGGCGGTTCTGCATCCTCACTGGACAACTCGGTGCCGCTAATTCTGTCGTTGTTGTCCTCCGATCTTTGTGGGCTTGCCTCCATTGAGGTATTCCTCTGTGGCGAGGAGAGTCCCCTCCCTGATTCTTCTTCATTTATCGTGCCCAATTGCTGACTTCCTTCACTTCTGCTTTCCACCATCTCAAATTCGGTTTCTTCAACATCCCCTCCCCGCTCAGTTTGGGAGTCACAGGAATCGTGGAAACTGGGTTGTAGCCCAGAGCGAAGCTGATCTATATGGCGTTTCCATATTTTTCTATCGCAGGTTTTCACATGGTACGATCTGGGCCCGGTGGTTTGAATTACGGTTGCTTCGACCCATAATGGTTCGCCGGAGAGGTTTTTAGCGAAAACTAAGTTGCCTACCTTGAACTCGCGGCATTTTCCGGCAGATACACAGGGTTTCTCTGACTCGCAGGACGGGTGGAGCCGGTCGAGCTGGGAACGGAGCTTGCATCCCATCAACAGTTCAACGGGAGTCTTGTTGGTGACGCTGTGCAGAGTGATGTGTTGGAGTAGGAGTATTCTGTTTAGTTTGTCGTCAATGTCCCCATAGTCCATTTTGTGGAGAGTTTTTTTAACAAATTGTACCATGTGCTCGGCCCTGCCGTTAGCCGCAGGGTGCGCTCGCGAAGTTAGCGCATGGCGGATACCCCGGTCCCCTAAGTATTGTTCAAACGCCAGGGCAGTGAACTGGGGTCCGTTGTCAGAGACCAGGACGTCTGGCAGCCCATGCGTTGCGAATAGCCTATTCAATTTTCGGATGACGGACTCGGTTGTAGTATTCTTCATTTCCTGGATCTTGAGCCAGTTGGAATAGGCATCCACTGTTAGGAGGAACGTATGTCCCTCAGTAGGTCCTGCAAAGTAAACGTGGATGTGGGACCATGGCCCCCGGGGGGTTTCCCACTCTGTTGGAGTTGCTCTAGGTGGAGCGCTGCTGACTTCTTGGCACTTTAGACAAGTCTTTACCCAGGCTTCAATCTGCTTGTCGATGCCCGGCCACCATGCATAGCTTTGTGTGAGCGCTTTCATACGCACGATGCTGGGGTGACCATCATGCAATGTTTTCAATACTTCTCGTTGCAACCGCTCTGGGACGACGACTCTATCTCCCCATAGGATGCAGCCTTTTTGTGAAAAAAGTTCTGTTTGCTGGTTTCTGAAAGGGGTGAAGTCGTCAGGGGTTTGTTCTACTGGCCATCCTCATTTGACCAACCTAAGAACTCGCGCCAGGACAGGATCTCATTTTGTTTCGATGGCAATGTCTCTGGCTGTTAGTGGCGGTGAGTGTAGCATTTCAATCTGGAGTGTCAAAAGGGTTGGAGCTGGGTTGTCAACGGTTTCCAGAAGTGGGGCACGGCTCAATGCATCAGCGTGGGGAATGGCTTTCCCCGGGCGGTGTTGTAATTTATAGTTCTACGTAGCTAAGAACTCCGACCAGCGAGTCATTCTAGGTGACAATATATAGGGGGTTGGCTTGTCTCCTGCTATAATCCCTAGCAAAGGTTTGTGATCGGTAACAACAGTAAAAACTCGTCCATACAGATATTCATGAAACCGTTTCACAGCAGATACAACAGCAAGAGCCTCTTTGTCGATCTGGCTATAGATATATTCAGCCTTTGATGGGGTCCTTGAAAAATAGGCAATAGGGGCCTCACTACCATTTGGTAACACATGGCTTAAAATGGCTCCTACTCCAAACGGTGATGCGTCACATGTAATTGTTAAAGGCAGAGTCTCGTTATACTGCATTAAAACAGCATCTGAGGTTAGTAAGTTTTTCACTTGTCGGAATGCGTGCTCCTCTCGATGTCCCCAGACCCAGGTTGCTTTTTTGTCAAGAAGTCTATGTAGGGGCTCAGCTACGGTCGCTTTCTGGGGCAAGAAGATGTTGCAGAAGTTAATGAGCCCAGGAAAGCTTGGAGGTCAGTCTTATTTCTGGGTCTTGGGGCATTTTTGATTGCTTTTAGTTTGTTATTAGTGGGTTGAATGCCTTGTTTATCAATTAGGTACCCCAGGAACTCTACTTTATCTGTACATAGTTGACATTTATTTTTTTTAACCTTAAAGCCAGAGTCTTTAAATTTATGGAGAACCATTTTAATATGCTTTTCTAGTACTTCTCTATTCGGGGCCGCAATTAAAACATCATCAAAGTATGGCACGACCCACTTGATCCCTCGCAAGAGTCTCTCCATCAGACTTTGAAAAATCCCTGGGGCTACACTCACTCTGAATTGGAGTCGGTTGCATTTAAAGGCACCTCAGTGCATAACGATCATCTGTGCCTCTGCGGTTTCTTTATCTACAGTCAGTTGTTGGTACGCCTGTGCTAAATCCAATTTAGCGAAGACTTTTCCGCCCCCCAGGGAATGGAGAAGGTGTTGTACCACCGGCATCGGGTAAGCGTTCTGTTGAAGGGCAAGATTAAGGGTGGCACGGGAGTCCCCACAAATCCTTAACGATCCATCTGGTTTGATGGGTGTTATGATTGGGGTTTCCCAACGAGCATGGTTCTAAAACACCCTGGGCTATTAATTTGTCGAGCTGCTCGTCAATCTTTGGTTTAAGGGCAAAAGGTACCCAACGAGGCTTAAGGCGGATGGAGGCTACTTCAGGGTTAAGATTAAATGATATTGGGTTCCCCTTGTACTCGCCTAGTTTGTCTGCAAAGACATCCTGGAATTCCTGGATGAGGGCCTCCTTCCAGTCGTCGCTTCTGGTTTGGTGAATGCCGGCTACCTCGATCCTGAGTGGGGTGAACCATTGAAGGCCTAACAAGCTCGGCCGGTCACAGTCGACAACGGTCAGTGGTAATGACGCAGTATGATTTTTGAATGATACTTGGACTAGGCTGGATCCAACGACCGGAATTCGGTTCCCCTGATAATCTTTGAGTATGATTCTTTGGGCTCTGAGGTCTTGATGCCAGATGGCAGGGATTAATTGTTTAAGGGTCTTCCAGGAAACCATCAAGAGGGACGATCCTGAATCGACTTCAATCACGCAAGGCTGGTTTTCGATGGCGACTTTCACTCGGATCTTCTTCGCATCTAGTGATGAGGCATGACTGATTGTAATGGTTTGATGTGCCTCTTCTCATCTCGTTGAAGTGGCCAGTGTTTCATTTCTGTAGGAGTGGTTGTTCCATTGCTGGTTCAAATGTTCCCGATTCACAGGACGATTCCCTGTTGCAGTTGTTTCCCCTCTGAAGTGGGCTGGATCCTTGCTTGCTTCCACATACCTTCCCGATGTGGCCTCTTTTCCCACAGAAATGGCAGAGCGCGTCGAGGAATTTGCAGTCTGATCGCGGGTGGTTTGCCCCACAACCCGCGCATTGTTGTGGTAGTCTTTGATTCTGCTGGTGGCGTTGGACACATTCAGACCAGAGCCGGTTGACCTCCTCCTTGTCACTTTCTGATGGCGCTTTGAGGTCCTCATGGTGGGTCGCTGTTGCGTGCCTCTCTAAGCAAGGTGAGGTATCGCTGTGGATTGACGGATCGGTGCGTTGGTGCCGCGCATTCGGGCGGCTGACTTCCTGGTTGCTTCTGCTGCAGTAGTGTCCTTGATGACATCAGCAAGGTTGATGTCCCCTTTGGCCATGATCTTGCTCTGCGTCGTATGGTCATCTAATCCCAGAATTATTCGGTCTGTCAGAGCTTCTTCGAGGTTTGTAAACCCACAGAGGCCTCCCAGGTTCCGGAGATCCGTGATAAAATCTGCAACGCTCTCTCCTTTCCTCTGGTCCCTCTGGTAAAATTCATGTCTTCGGACAAGCATTGGTACGCCGGGTGCATAGTGGGCCCGTAGAAGGGGTGCGAGGACGTCCCAGTCCATGGTTTTCACCTCAGCCGGTTTCACTGGTGCCTTGGCCATCTTTTTTTTTTTTTTAAAGAATTTTATTAATTTTCTGCAAACAGACAAAACAAACAAAACATTAAAACATCAACTCTCAAATGTACATCCAGTGTGTCGGTTGGTTCATCAGTTTTGTGCATTCATTTTGTAGTCTCAATTGCAATTATGTTACATAACAACTCATATTGTCAATCCAAACTTGTATATCCTAATATCACTTAAAAAAGAATTTTTTGACTGTACTTTTAATCATTCATGCTTTATGAGATAACCATACTTTAAACAGTTTATTCTGTAACAAATCATATAATCATACTCAATCAATCCTAAAAACCCTTTATAGATATAGTATCAATATTCTCTTGTCGTATTTTATCATCTAGCCATTGATAAAAAAGATCCCAAATTTCATAAAATTGTTTATCCTCTTGCTCTCTAATTTCAAATGTCAATTTACTCATCTCAGCACATTCCAATATTTTCTTAATAATTTCTTCCTGTAATGGTATTTTCTCATTCTTCCAATTTTTGGCAAATACAATCCTAGCCGCTGTTAATACATTTACAATCAGGTATTTGAAATCTTTACTATATATATCAGGTAAAATTCCCAATAAAAAGATCTCTGGTTTCAAGTCCATATGCTTCTTTGTCATTTTTTCCAACCACATGC
>BHEV01046523.1:0-18198 GCA_004319985.1 Emydocephalus ijimae
TTACTGCAAGGCTTCAGTTTTATACCTTTAGATAGTTCTACCGTTTGTTTAAGCATTTTAAAATTTATATGCCCCAAATGTATGCACTCATTATGAGGTTTAACATTATTATAAACTGTGTTAGCTACCTCTGAATGATCATCATTTAACATATACAATTCACCTCTTAAAGTTGCAGTCACTTTTTAACCTTCTTTTTCAATTATGCAATTGTCTCCCTTAAAGGTAATTACATAACCTAGTTTAACCAAAACTAACCGAAAGCAAATTAAACTTAAGTTGTGGTACATATAACATTTTTACATTTTCTCTTATGCAAGAACAATATGATATACCTTGACCTTTAGCTTTCAGTTTCCATCCATTAGCTAACGATATCTGCTGTGAACTCGTGGACATCTTAATAAATCTTTTCTTATCTTTCGTTATACAGTGCGATGCTCCACTATCTACAACCCATAAATTACTATTCACAGTTTCGTTGCTTTACATGGCTAACTCTAAGCATATTTTCTTCTTTTGATGCCTTTTATTTTTCTGGCTGGCATTTTGGCTTTTTGCTTTCTTGCAGAATCTTGCCAAATGTCCTTTTCCTCCACAATTAAAACATTTTCTAATTGTATACGCTGATAAAGATATTTTCTCTTCTTCACATTGTGGTTGTTCCCTTCTGAGTTGATCCCTTTCAAGCCTTCTCCTGGCTTCTTCAATTAATCTGCCAGTAATGTCAGTTAATGTGAGGTTATCTTTTGGCAGAATCTCAAGTGAAGTTACGAAGTCATCATAGCTAATATCTAAAGAAGATAAAATTATATAAACTTGGTGTAGTTCAGTGAAGATAAGTTCTTTTTTATGCAGTTCCTGAAAAATTTTCTTCATTATGTTTATATGACTCAGCATATCTCCATTCTTTTGAAGATGTGTTCTGAACAGTTTCCGTGTAAGATTTATATGTGCTCCTACACTGTCTCGAACATAAATCTTCTTTAAATTCTCCCAACATTTCGCAGCTGTTTCTTCTCCNTCTCCCAACATTTGGCAGCTGTTTCTTCTCCTTGTATATGTACAAGCTGCTCATCACAGTGTCAGTCCTATTATACAGAGAGCTTGCTCATTCTTCAGTTGATATTCTTGTATTTTCTGGGCATCATCCTCATCCTCTGGATCCCATGCATCTACTTCTGGTGGGTTTTGAATTATACTCCATAAACCTTCTCTGCGTAGAAGTAGGCTACATTTCATAGACCATGAAACATAGTTTGTTCCATCCAGCTTGGATATTAGAGACAAACTTTGTAAATTGACTTGTGCCATCTTTATCTGGATATTAAAACTATAATTAATAAAACACAGCTGTCTGTTTATAGTCTTGTGTAACTACACAAACTCTCACTTTAATCTAAGCCTGTTATAACCTGGGTAGTCTGACTGTGCACCTGGGCCAATAACCAGTGTTAGGGATACACACCCCAGCAGAACATGCAACAGCAGTCTAGCAGGCAGGCAAATGATGTGAGATAAACATTGTTGTAGTTTACATTCAGTAAGACAGATACATTGTGCCAGTTAAATAGTTTTTTATTCCAGCAAGAGTTATAGCATAGTCAAACAGTCCATATGTCATAAACTAGTTCAGTCCATCCAGGGGTTAATCAGTTGCAAAGTCCAGTGTCGAAAAATAGAGGTCAGTAAACTTACAAATAATCAGTCCAGCAATATATCTCTTTTGCAGTCAGAGATATGAAGAAAATCAAACCCCTTTTCTTCATTTCAGCAACAGCAGGGAAACACACGCAGTTATCACCATCAATCCAACATTGTCAGCTACTACAGTAAAAGCCAGCTAACAGTGAGCTCTCTTGCTCCCTCTTATGGTGATTTTACAACCGCACCCAAAATACATGTTTTGCAGTTAAAGTGATACATACACTTAAACTCACTAACATAGTTCATATATTATTTTTACCCAAACTAAGTTAGGTAACCAATGTTATCCCTAACAGCTACTATTCTGGAGTATAGATACAGCATCTTTACTGATCTCTTCACTCACCTGATAATTATTGGAAGGCAGATCGGGGAGAAATTTGAACTGTTTCTTCTCAGTATTTTTCCTAACCTCAAAAATGACCATTTAAAAGTGCTGATTAGTTGTATTTGTTATCTTGAGGAAAATACAGTATAAACATACATTTCCTAATTTATCTCTAGTTTAGGCCTAGGTAGCAATCTTCAAAAAGTGTGTGAGAGGTTTCTTGGAATGTATGTCAATAAACCCATTTTGTATTTCAACTTATCACGTTCTCAAAAAAAAAAACACCCCAACCGAAAGAAATCTCTCCCCATTAATAAACATCTTTAAAGCCTGGTCATTCAGTCCTGGTCAAAAAGAAATTCCGTTAATAGCTACCAGAAACCACAACACATAAATTTTAAGCTGGTCAAATAAGTTCACTTTATATTTCTTCAGTTTACATTAAAAAAGCTTGACCTTTAATCCTGCAAAGTAATTGTTTTCCAGATGAGCTGTTCAGAGCATCCATTGTTTGGGATGATGCTTCTGTTGCTCGTCTGATAGGCTGGGATTTAATTGAGAGGATGCTCCTCCTCCTCCATGGGACTCCTCCCTAGCGTCCCCAGTTTTTGCTCAGCCTTCATGGATCTAGGCAGCTTAATTTCCTTGGCCGGAACAGCAAAGGCTTCAAAAGGAGACAACAAAAAGGTTTGCTTTTAAAATCTAAACAAATCCTTTAAGGCTTTTAGTTTCAATGAGTCAAGCAGCTCCCTATGGCATATAACTCGAGCCAAGGGAGCTCACCGTAGCTTCAGATAATGATCTCTCGCCCCCAGGACTATCGGAGATGATAATGCCTCAGCTGCGTGGCTAACAACTCACATTTCTTAGTCCGTACCATGACGATCTTTTCAAGCTGAGCAGCTACGATCGCTGTCGCCCGCCCCTGATGGGAGAGGCTCCATTTTTAAAGGGTCCGAGGCATCTTTCTCTCCCCTGGAAACACCGTCTGGGGTGGGGGCATCAGCGCCCATCTGCTCCACCGTGCCTTTTTATTCAAGGAGAAATTCTGCAGTATCAACTCCCCACAAGGCGTGGAAGTGCTGCTAAGCCGATTTAACTTATTACGTGCCTAAAGAGATAACAGCTGGTGCCATTGCAGACTCACTAACCAGGTGGTAGTGATCTGCATTTTATTTCTGGAACGGTGGGAGACTTTTCTTTCTCCAAGCAGGGGTCTCCTTCCTGGAACCCGGGGGAAATCACCCTAATACGTGTGTGTGTGTGTGTGTGTGTGTGTATGTATGTATGTATGCATGTATGTAGATATGCAGATATAATTATTCTGTTTTGGACCCTTATTCATTAAGGAGGAAACTGTTGGCTTATGCCCACACAGAATTAAACAGCAGCACCATAGTGAGCACCAAGGCCCATGTCTGCCTGTGCAGGAAGCTGTCACAGGCCTACATCTTATTTCAACAATTCCTCCTTTCTAGGCCTATGAGGTGTTCCAAATTTGGCTAATTTGGAAATAATAATATTAATAGCAAAATAATAATAATGATAATAATAATAGGAACAAGAATAAGAATTCAATATTCTTACATAAGATTATACAAAACTGAGGAGCATTGTTTTAGGGTTCCCTGGCCATTGCTGGTTCAGGCCCCTGGGCGTGCCGACTGCCCAACATTTCAGCCTCATTAACAGTAAAATGTAATAAGAGGTCACAATGGCAAGCGGCAATAGCTGAAGAGCCATGTCAAATTCTCAAAACAAATTGAAGCATTCTAGGGGTACCTCCTAAGCAGCAAAAAAAGACGCTAACAAGCGCCAAAAAGTACTAGAAAAGCACATGAAGAAGTTCATGTGGGAGGATGAAGAAAATTCTCACACCTCATCTCCTCCAGGCCTACTTCAGCTCCAATCCCCCTCTGCAACCATCCCTGGATCTGTCTGTGTAATTCCAGACACAGCACAGCTGTACAAGATCAGGTAGCCCATCTGGATCAGTGCAAGTGACTCGAAGGGCCTCTGTGGCAACAGCAGCCAGATTCTGTCAAGATGATGACTTGCCGGAAAAGATCCCTGCAAAGATGAGACTGTGGATGGAATTCGCAATACACCAATGTATCTCTGCGGGGGTACAGCGTACTGCTCCGGACAACAACAGAGCGCTCCTTCCGATTGGAATTACCTATAACTCCGGTCACTAAGCAGGAGAGAGCATCCTTACCCTCAGGTATCTCTCCACAGGAGATTCTGTAGTTTCAGACATACTCCCACAAGGTATGTAGAAGGAGCAAGGGCTATTGATTGGGTGGAGCCAGAGGACTCAGAGTTCTGCTCAAATTCTCAAATTCTAGTAAGATTCACATCAGCTCACAATGTGATGTGTTGAGGTAATTCCCCGTTAGGAGAATGAGCGCATACAGGGAGACGTATTTGAGAGGAGTGTTTGAATAATACACATACAGCACACAGATACACTGTACAGTAAATGTAGGTTTTTACTTCCAGAAACATTAAGCAAAGTCCAAAATAAGCAATCCAAAGTCATTCACAAGTTAAATCAATCAGTTTTCAATCCAGGGATAATCCAAATATCAAAGTCCAGTGTCAAAAAACAGTTCAGTAACAGACTTACATTAAATCCAGTAATATCAGTCAGTTAGAAGAAATGGAGGAACGGCAATACTTTCCAACAGAAGGGAACAGAGACTGACTTACGCTCTCTTCTGAGACTAAGATGAAACAACCCAGGTTTCTGGCTCCATCTTATGGCCGTTTGAGAAACCACACCTAATTACAGTTTTGCATTTTCTTAAAGATACAGTTTTAAAATGTTTATCCTGGTTTATATATTTCTAGCCCAAATACCTGTTAGGTGAGTCATATTCCTAACATGATGGTTGATGCTACATCTTGATGACTAAAACAATGCTGGCATCATTTTGTTTATTAGAATTCCATGGCATTATCTATTGAGAGGCCACTTCCCCTCACAAGGGTCCAGGGGACATTTCTGCCTATTGCGGACCTCTTTCCGAGGTTGACTGTCAGGCTTCCTTTTTAAGTTGGCAGCCCTCACAGAATATAGCAGCACAGTAACAGCGAGCGCCAAGGCCTGTATCCGCCTGGGCAGGAAGCTGTTGAGGGCCAGTGACTGTAGGATCACCCAATTGCAATACAGGTCCTGAAAGGTGTTCTCTATTTGGCTTCACAGTTTGATTCCACATTCAGTCATCTAATTATGAGTTTGGTAACAGCACAACCATTTATGTTAGGAGCTGTGCACAGATATAACAAAAATATTATCAATAATAACATAATATTAATGATATCAATATTATGAATAATGACAATAACAAATTGAATTTACCCCCCCCCCAAAAAAAGGTGGGGATCAAATATCAAAAGGATTCCCTGCCTCTGTTTACATCAGGCCTCTGGACCAGTCAATGGTCCATTAATATCGCATACACACACACACACACATATATATATATATATCTCATCTTGTGGGCTTTAGGTCAGAATCTTCAAGGGCAACCAAAAATACCGCCAGAGGACAATAAACGAACTCAAAGTAGGTCAAAACCTCCTAGAGAGTCCTCTAAGGCAACAAAGGATGCCAAGAGACACCAAAATGCGTTAGATAAGCATTTAAAAAAAATGCATGAGGGAGGTTAAACAGAAATCTCAGTCCTCTTTCCCAGCCAGGCTGGTCCCAGTTCCAGGGTGCTCGCTTCAGCAGCACATATACTAAAATTGGAATGATACAGAGAAGATTAGCATGGTCCCTGCACAAGGATGACACGTAAATTTGTGAAGTGTTCCATATTTCACCTTGCCTCCATCCCTGGGTCTCTCAACACCATCCAGGAGAGCCTCAGAAGGACCGGTTCAACCCAGGCCTTCAGCAGTGCTACTTGCCTGAAAGACAGTTGTGGGAATGCCAGAATTCCTCCTCCCAGAGGATATCCCTGACAAATTGAAGGCCTGGAGGGACATGGCGATTTGAAGAGGCATCGCAGCCAGAGTACAGTAGAAGTTGATGGCTAGGCAGCCTTCACAATCTGACCTCAATTCTCACTCGATTTGGTAACTATGCAGAATGGACCTTCATTACCAGCAGGTACCTCCTTCAGGGGAGTATTATATAATCCAGTTACACATTCACATGATGCACAGGATGAGGGAGAATTAGAGACCAGATGGAACAGGTTAAGGAAGGGTCTACTCACAATAGTGACCAAAATCTGTCAGAGGTGGTTCCCCTAAAAAGGGGGAGCATATCAGACATTGAAGGCATTAAGCCATAGCACCGACCTTCAGATCTGTTTCGCCCTCAGACTTTTTTCAAGTCTCTGTTGTTGTTGTTTTTTTAAAAAACTACTGTCTGCCTTGATATTCCATTCCCCTCAGCCCAACAATTGTTACTGTGAGGGGGATCAGACGATTTAATCTTCTCCCAACCAATTATGTCAGAGGAAGTCATAACTTTCCCACAGAGGTTCTTGGACCTTGTCCAGAAACAAGGGGTCTCTTCAGTGGCGTATACCCCTCTTACAGGATATGATAGAAAATTTTTAATTTGGTTTTCTGATTCTGCTAAATTTCTCATCACCATGATAGTAGATAAAACAATAATGGCAATTATCATCCTCCTCTGCAATTCCAATGGAAGAAGAGGCTCTCAAGTTAAAGGATATACAGGGTCGAGTTGTCTCCATATAGGGCATGTTGATCTGATGTGGGGGCCATAAGAGCGGAGTCGGCCACATCCCTTTTTTTTACTGGATAGTTTCTCAGGTAGCTCTGCCATCTGAGGGAGATTATCTTAAATTCCAATATCAGGGCGCACAAGGACACTGCAAAACTCTATTAAATTATCTGCTCGAGTCAGGGAATCTCAGATTACTCCTCTCCTACTGCTATGGCTCAGACATTGGCAAACAGATATCACACAACTAATGGAAGCTTGCTTCCTCCCCAATATATGGAGATAATTTGGTTGGTGGTGCCCCTGACCTATCTCTGATAGAGACTAGAAGCAGAAAATAAGTTCCTCTCTTTTCATAGACCCCAGAAAAATACCTTCCCAGCTTTTGGGAGGGTTCCTTCATTCTCTCTTCCAGGGATTTTTTCTTTCCAGACTCCAGGGACCAACTGGACGCACGACTCACCAACAGTCGGTTAGTTTCCGATCTGGAGATAGATACTGAAGGGGAGGGCAGACCAAAAGAATCTCTTGAGGAACATGAAATAGAGGTCTCCGAGGCACAACATAGGCCTCACGACTGTGCCCCTATTGGTGGAAGGCTCAAGCCTTTCACAGACAGATGGAATGCCTCTACCTCTGTTTCCTGGGTTAGAGATATCAGAAGATTAGGCCTGGCTATAGAATTTCCATCCTCTCCCTGGAACCTTTGCATTACTTGCCCTCTCTCCGGGGATTCTGTTAAAGGGAGCATGATGGAGACAGCAATTGTTCATTTATTGAAGATCCAGACAATCGACTTGTGGCACCGGATCAGCAGGGACAATTTTAGTTTTAAAATGACTAAATCGGTCGATAGTTCATAGGAGGCTTAAGATGAGTATACTGAACTCCATACTTCTGAGCTTTGGAAGGGGCAATTTTCTACCCTCCATTGACTTAATGGAGGCCCATCCCCACATTCCAATTAGATCCTCACATAGCAAACCTCTTAGTTTTTGTTATAATACTCATCGTTTTGAATACGCTGCACTGTCCTTTGGGTTGTCATCTGCCCAGGGTTCTTACGAAGGTTCTGATGGCTCTGGCTGTCCATCTCAAGGGAACACCTGTTAGACGGCAGTGTTATTTATATGACATTTCATTATTATCTTGTTCATATAAACAGGCAAAGGGGAGGCCTTAGCATTGGTTATCACTAAGAGAGACTTGCAGTCCATCTCTCATCACCCATGCATATGCAAGTTTCTTGTGCGGGGCTACAATCATACGGCCTTCTGTAGTGCATTGATATCACACGTGGGACCTCAACAAGGTCCTTACCGCACTCAAGAAAACTCCCTTTGAGTCTCCATTCCTAACATACAAGATGGTTCTCTTGGTTGCCATTATATCGGCCAGTTACATCTTGGATCTAGTAGCCTTGTCAGTTAGACAGGAGCTCTGTATTTTTCACACAGACAGAGTGGTCCTTAGTCCAGATCCATCTTTCACCCATAGATAAATTTGGGTTTCCACAGACCATAGGAACTGATACTCCTATTCGTTTGTCTGAAACCAACATAAAATCTGATACGACAATGCCACAATCTAGATGTAAGGCGAGCTTTCTGCATATATTTCAACTGCACGATGTGTGTTAGCAAATGAAGGTTCTCTTCATTTCTTTTCAACCACCCACCATTGGGTGCAAGACCTCTTCCTCAATGACCAGTGGCTAAGAGCACAATTCCAAAGTCCTATGAGACACAGTCTCTTCCTGTACCCAGGGGCATCACTGCTCTTTCGACCTGGAGCGCTGTGATGTTGGCAACATGGGCCACAAGCACCAATGGAGAAAATTTACAAGGTGACAACATGGGCCTCACTATCGCCTTTTGTTTAGAAACTATTAGAATGATGTCTTCGCCTCTACGGAGGCTGCCTTTGACAGGAGAGTGTTGCAAAGGGTCCATAGGGACCAAGAAAAAGGGGAATCTGAACCAGACAAAAGCCCTCCCATAGGACACGCCAAGCTTTGGTATATCCCAAACAATGGATGTTCTCAACAGCTCATCTGGAGAAGGGGCGTTGGTACTTACCTGACACGCTCTTTCTCTGTGAGCTGTGAAGAGCATCCATCCCCACCCTTATTCGTCGAGTGGGATGCTATTCCAGCCAAGTATTAGAAAGGGTGAAGGAGAAGAAATATTTCATCACTTTGACTTTGCCAAAACTGGGGACGCTAGGGAGGAGTCCTATGGAGCAGGAGGAGCGTCCTCTCAATTAAAGCCCAGCCTATCAGACGAGCGATAGAAGCATCATCCCAAACAATGGGTGCTCTTCACAGCTCACAGAGAAAGGGTGTGTCAGATAAGTACCAACGCCTCATTTATTAAAATTTTCTCTTTGTCTCCCTTCAGGAATAACTCCTGTAGTTTTAAAATGTCCCCTTTGTAAATCCTAGATAAAAAGGCTTTCCAAATCATTCTTCTGATGTATTATTTCTATGTTCTCTTTAGTTATTAGGATATCAGCTAAAGTAGTTAAGAGAAGAAGTGGGTAAACCCACTGTCCGTTTGAAGGTACTGAACTTTGCCTTAAGCAGGATTATTATTCCCTGGCTCTCAGAGCTCTCAAACCGATTGAAGATTTCTATTTTATGATCACTTCATTGGCAGATTCTGTATGGAGAAAACTTGTGGGTGATCCTAATGCTTTCCTTACTCCAGAGAGGAATTCCAAGGAGCTGATCTGTTTACTTGCTTCTCTTATTGCCAAGTTCTTACAGAACTGTCTTCAGTCTGCCATTGCTTTCCCAGAAGTTCCCCAACCGTGTCTTTTTTCAGTATGTTCTTTTTTTTTTTTTAACCACCTACTCTAACCTACATCCTTAAGCTTCTCTGGTGGACTAAGTAACTGGTGCAAACCTGCTTAGCTTTCTTAGATCAACCAAGGATGGCTGGAAGCTACCACATATTAGACACTTTTAGTCAGTGGTGGGATTCAAATTTTTTTACTACTGGTTCTGTGGGCATGGCAGGGGAAGGATACTGTAAAATCTCCATTCCCTCCCCACTCCTGGGAGAAGGTTATTGCAAAATCCTCATTCCCTCCCCACCCCATTAACCTGCTTTCCAGCTCCATTCTCCTATGCAGGGCAACAAAAGAAGACCCAGCCAATCAGCTGGGACTCGGAGAAAGAGAATAGATGGGGACGGGCCAGTCAGAGGTGGTATTTGCTGGTTCTCCAGACTACTCAAAATTTCTGCTATCGGTTCTCCAGAACTGGTCAGAACCTGCTGAATACCATCTCTGCTTTTAATACCACTTCAAACTTTAAGGTATAATTCACACAACACAAAAATGTCTTCAGACCAAGAACAATAAAAAGTACATCCCGTTAATGTACAAAAGTTGACAGTTAGTTAAAATAGGTAAGCTGAAGAACAAGAAGAATTCTGCAGTGTTGTATCTGAGGCCTTTACAGCAACTACCGTGTTTCTCCAACAATACACCCCCCCATAGGAAGACTTATTCAGCCTACAAAAATCCTGCAACAGTAGTCTTGATTGGGATCACTGGGTTTTTAGATTGAGATCAGCCACATTTTATGTATGACAATGAAGGGGTGAAAATATTCTTCCATGGGTACTTACTGGATCCATGTAATTTCGTCCTTAAAATGACTTACAATTCCTGTGTTTATGACAAGATAATATGTTGTTCTGTAAATAACCTGTTCGCTGGATGAAAAAAGTATCTTTTCATGTGAAAATACGGATAGAAATAATATAGTGACTGATACCCTATTTGCATGTGTACTTTGGATGGGATAAATTGATGTAGATGTTAAATCATAACAACCTTGTGGGCAAAATATCAAATTTTGATTTATCAGATCTCCTTCACAATTTTGGACAAAAGCCAATAGCTAAAGGGATGTATTATTAATTTCTAAAATGCTGAACTGATTTCTAGTTGATACTTGTTCTGATGATCTCTGGAGAACATCACACACTGAGGCATAAAGTAATGTTCCGCAATCAGCAGAACTGCCAAAGTTGCTTATGTAAAATATTGATTTGGTTATCCTTAAATGTATTCTTCAGGAGACTCAGTGAATGAACACATCATACCTAAAATCAAGTCTGTGTAAATCTGCTCAGTTTTCATATGGCAACTGACTGCAAGTGACACCTTAGAGGTTAATGTTAGATAAATGAGATAATATTTTATTTCTAAAAAGTGAAAAATCGAAATGGTATGCTGATGACAATGGATTATTTCTTTTCCCTCTATTCCCTTTTTGCATTTTATTTGAAATAGGTTAGTTATTAGAGCTTTGTGACTCTGAAGGCCAGACTTGTCAGCATTGCTTTTTATTTCATAAATAACTCTCTAAAACAAGAATGAGGACCCAGAGTCCTATATTCAATTCATATTCCCAGCAAAAGGCTGCATGTTTCCTAGATTGTAGGCCAAAAGAATGCCTCAAACTTTAACCTAACCTAGCCAACATCGATTCCATTAATCTAAATTAAAAATATCAATCTTTCTTGGAGAAGCTAGGCCTAGCTTTCTGGAAAATATATCTACTTGATTGTTTCAAACTAATACTTTCTGTTATTAAAGTCTATTAAAACATAGAAGTAAGTGACATCCAGGAACTAATTTTCTTTGTCTTCTGTCTATGTAACCTCTTGAGTTGTCTGTGTTATTGAGAACATTAAAAAAAACCTTTGATTATCCAGAAGCATATTTGCTAGCATATTTATTTCTTTTTTTGGAAGGTCTTTTGATGCAATTCTCTTGTTTCCTTACCCTTCTCTGTGGTAGTGGAAAGGAATATGTGTCTTGGAAGCCTGTTAATTGCAGCCTGTATTTAGTGGGCAGTGTTTAAATTGTCAAATATGTTCGATGTTTCCAGGAGATCCATCTACAGTAGAATATCCACCAGTATATGAATGCAGACATTGTGGGGGATAAAGGCTACATTCCTACAAGTGATGAGGGACAAGACAAAGAAAGGAAAAAAAACCCAGGACAAACTAATGGCTTAAATTTGTTAAATTTAAATTGATTAAGTGTCAGTATTATTATTTCCTGAGCATTTGATAATTTTATCTTGTTTATCACATTTCAAGTTATAATGTGAGATGGCAAGCTTTGGTACAAGTACTCTGGAATTGGACCTAAAAGATTAGTGTGTCATATTGCTCCTCAACTTGATTAATTATTAATTATTAATTAAGTATATCATTAAGTACATCATTTGATTAAGTAGATCATAAATCAAATTATTATTTTCATATGATTTAGTTGGACTTCTGGAATCCTTTGAATTTTGAAGATTATTGATTATAATTTTAAGTTTTCCAACAGTTACAATTAGAAGGAAGAATAAAGTATGGTAGAACATTGAAGTCTATTCGCGAACTTATTAAGAACTTATTAACAGAACTTATTAAGACTGAGAATCTTAAAAATAGTATTATCCCACATCAAAGCTGCTTTTAATCAGATGTTTCCAATGCAATCTCACATAAGAGTTAGTTGATGCAATCTTCACATAGTAAATGCAAACAATTAGTATAGTTTAGGATTATTCTATTGATCAGGCCAATCAATTCAACTGTCTAGTACATTTACAATATTCACATTTTTCAAATCTTCATTCAGAAATCTGTGCTTTTATTCAGAACTTTTCTGGAGGAAAAGAAAAGCATGTTGAAACTAACCTCTAAGCCCCAGTGTCTGGCAGGATGTGGAAGAGGGAAAGCAATATGATCTACCCTGCCCTTTGGGAATATCTTGCTCATGTCTTTACAAACAGGTTTGTACAAGCTGCAAGCATATGGGCTGTTCGGCTATGGAGCAGCCCCTCCAGGCATGTAGACTTTTTGTGGAGCAGAACAACACAGGGGGCAGGAGAGTAGCTTTTGAAGGTTACGTTTGTGTTGGCTGCACTCCTGGCTTAGAGAGAGGAAAGGCAATACCCTAAGGCTATTTCTGGGTGGTGGTAGTTTCAGCTAGAAGACATGTAGCTGCTTGAGAGGAGCACATTTTTGCATGGTGTTTTGTGTAGTCCCCCCCCCCCAAGTTCTGGAACTCCTATTAATTTTTTGGTAATTATTTTTAAACCTTTGGCATAGATTTATAACCAATCTCTCCTCTTCCCAGAAAGCTTTTAAAAATGAGTTGCATCACTTGGATTTTTTTTCTTTAGAAATCAGAATTAAAAGTAAGGGCTAACCTGCACTGATGCTTCATTGTTTTCAACTAAATCTCTAGGCCCTTTTTTCTGATTTCTGAAGGCAAGTTGTTCCACTGATTAATTGTTCTGTCAGGGAATTTCTTTTTAACTCTAGGTTGCATCTCCTTGATAAGTTTCCATCCCCTGCTTGCTGTCCTGTCCTCAGGTGCTTTGGACAATAGCTTGACTCCCTCTTCTTTGTAGTAAACCCTGAGATATCAGAACATTGCTACGTCATCTCTATTTCTTCTTTTCATTAAACTAAACAACCCAACTCCAGCAACAGTTCTTTGTATGTTTTAGCCTCCAGTCAATCATCCTTGTTCCTCTTCTCTGTACTCTTTCTAGAGTCTCAACATCCTTTTTTGTGTGAAGTATGACTCAGGTAAGAAATAGCTCTGTGCTGCTGTAGATTTCCCTTGTTAGGAATATATTTTTGTCAGCTATCATAAGGATCCAGGGACAAAATTGCTAGTTTTGCAAAGAGGGGATAAAACCAATGAAATGCCAAGCACAGTTTTATTGTATTCAAAAATTTTAAGACCAAAGTATATTTGGAAGATGTGCTGAAATAAGAACGTTGGTAGGATATGGACAGAAAAGTGAATTACAAACTTAAGTTTTAATTAAAGGTTTAATTTACAAACTGAAATTCAGTGACAAAAATGTAACATTAGAATAAGAAATATTATTTCCTGTCAATGGAAATCAGGGAGAAGCAGTGAGAAGATAACCCAACCCATACCCTTTGAACAGGTTGATGGGTCAGTATGCATTTTGAGGATCATGGAAGTCTTTTCCTCCTCTTAGCTGTAGAAAATTGGAAATTTACAGGAAATTCCTGAAAAAAGGCATTGATGGTGTTATCTAGTTGGGTAATGAAATGCTTATAAGGAAACAACCAAACTCAGTTCCAAGCACTCTACCATTCAGCCCTGAACTATACATATACTCTTCTACTGAAAAAGTAATAAATATGGACACATTTTTGTTTAAAAATGTGGGTTTTATTCATTGTAAACTGATCTGAGTTGGTGTTGCAGTTATGCTGATCATTGCAGTTGGATCTTAAAGAGAACTGACTTTCAGCAGCCTTATACTGTACTTTTCCATCCTGGAATTAAAATTAAAACTGATTTATTGGTTGCTACTATCAGTTCTTAAACTTTGTTTGATGAAATTTTATTATATTACTTTTCAACAAAGTCTGGTAAATAATTTTGATTTTGCAGAGGATCTTGGGGCCCCCAGAGATTCCTGGCTCATATTTTGAGAAACACTGGTCTAGATTATTAAATATTTGAGATGGAGTGATGTAAGTATTGTGCTGTGAAGTAGATTTTTCCAGAATCTTAGCTGAATGCCTGTTTAGTAAACTGTAAGTATGAGGCCCCATTATGGCCCCATTTTGCATATATCTGCATTAAAAAGGCTTTTTTCAAGATGTTTGAAAGTTAGTATCTGATTTCAGTGTACGAATGAGGGGTCCTTTGCACTCTCTGAACTAGGTTGCATTCTTGCAGATGTTTCATTACCCAAACTAGGTTACATCATCAGTGCTCATCATCATCATCATGAGCACTGATGATATTACTTGGTTTGGGTAATGAAATGTCTGCAAGAAAACAGTCAACCTCCAAGAGCACCAAGAACCCCTTATCTCAGGGCTGTCAAACTCCCGGTTCATGAGCCAGATGCATCACGTGCCCATGCCCAGTTTAGTGAAGGGGGAAAAGGTCCTGATACATTGTGTGATGCTGCTGTGACTACATGAGTTTGACATCCCTGCCTTATCTCAACCCTGAGCTACAAATATTTTCCTTTATTGAATGGTATCATCATATAGAAAAAAAAAAGTTACAGCTGGTAACCATTGTTATTAATGATTTGCCATGTTCTGCAAATAACTTAGTTATTTGGAGTTTACGTGCCAGAAATATATATGAATGGCAACTTGGAGAATGAGCTGCTTTGGATTAAGCAAAGACATTTTGGAGTGCTATTAATTATTACTAAATAAAAAAATGTAATAAAAACTGGATATACCATACCCATCCTCCAGAAATTTACTTTCTGTTAGGAATTCTGCGGGGAACACTGTCAGTTCAGGTGTGGAAGAGCTTTAACGTTGTCATTACATGCTTAAAGCTGTTTCTTTCATCCTGAAATCTATTGGTTTATCATAGTAGCTTCTTAAACTTTGTCTTCTTGTTTTTCACAGTTTAGGAAGACCATTAATTCTTTTGGAATTTTTCATTAATTCTTTTGAAATTTTTCATTAATTCTTTTGAAATGTAACTATGATAGTGATATCATAGTGAGCCTGGTTGAGATAATGGGAACTTGTTCACCCCTGTGCTGTAAGCTGCTAATAACTACCAAATATCCTTCAGTGTTGAAGGACGCTGCTAGTCCAATGTCTAGTCATACTTATATGTTGTCTGAAATACTGCCTGCTTCAGGAGTAAGTGCAAGTTTGAATACCACCGCTTTTACAAAGCTAGGAAGTGAACAGTGACTGTCACCTCAACTCATCGTCTTTGTCATGCTGTATGATTCCATTTTGTTTATTGGTTACAATGGCTTGCTAAATTCATTTCATAACACTTGTCACTCCTTTTTGTTGACATTAAAACTTGAAGTATTGTTTTTTAAGTAGCTTTTCAGTAATTCACAAATCATAATCACATTTCTGGGCACAAGAAGCATGTATCTCAGGTTTTGGAGATAAAATTGCAATCCTAAAGATTTAAATACATACAGTATATTCCTGTTTCCTTTGCAATATGCTGAGTTACTGTCCCATCCCTATGAAAGTGACTGGTACTTTGGTTGATTTTGTTGTTGCATGAACTATTTTTTTTTAAAATAACATAATACCGATGAAGAAAGCTTTTTGATTGTTCTTCTAGCTTTTCCGTCTTCTACTCCCAATAGGAAGCCTTTAATACATATATTTTTCCAAATAATGTTGCATGTGAAAATGGAAATTTTCCTCTGTTCTCATAATAAACAGTCATTTCATGTGAGGTTCTCCCCTCCCTTCTGGTGGATTCCAAAGCCTTTGTACCTTTCCTGGTTACTGATTGATGGTTCTGTACTGCGTTTCCTTTAATTTTGCAATAAACCAACAAGGAGGCTAAGACCACAAGTTTACAGAGGATGATTTATTTACTCAACCAGATTTGCAGGGATGACAGAGTCAGATTTAGTAGTTTCAGTGTGGTCCTTGGGAGGGCAGAAGATGTATCTGAGAAAAAAGCACCATAGAAATAACATTCTTACTCATCCATATAGAAGCAGTTTTAATTTTGTTTCTTGAGCAGTTATAAGCAGGTACAAGATTACACAAAGATGGACATTAAAGGGAATGCTACTATTAAATTACTAATTTCCCATAAGCTTAAAAAAACCCTGCAATATTTCTGTTACTATATGATTTCCCCCCCCATTTCTGCGCAGAATAGAACAGGAAATCTGAGAATACTCTTAAAATACTCTACATATGATTTTTTTAAAAAATCTTTCTTTAGTATGAGCCTTCCTTAATCACAGTCAAAATGAAATGTGTCTGGTATGCCAGCTTCCTTTTCAGTTCTTCCACAGAAAAATATTCTCTGAGCTGGGTCCTTTTTTTATGTAAGAAGGCAGCTTGAACAGAAAAAAATATTGATAAAAAGTGGTACATAAGGCTTCTATATTATACCGCATTTTTTGTGTTTTATTTCTTAAAGTGACTGCATATTCATTAAGAAATATCAGGTCAATTTATGAAATTGAAAATATCCAAATGAAATCAAATACAGTATAGTCCTAGATCACCAACAGGAATTCTCCACGATAAAATAAAGTGATGTATGTTCAGCAGTTGATAAAATTGCAATTCCGAGTCTATTGCATATATAATATCTTTAAATACTGGACCTTCCATTGTAAGAAAGATACAAGTAAATATGTTTCAAATATTACTCGTTGAATATTATATGTATTATAACACATTATTTAACTCCCCTCTAGTAGACTTTATATTTACAAAGTATTTGACCTTATAGGTAGGGCATTATAAGTCAAAATCAAATATTGAATTGAGCAAAGTGTCTGGATGTGTTTGGTATTTGAAGTTTAAAATACGCAATATTCTGCCTTGTAAGCTGTAACTAAGCAGTGGTGTTATATATCTGGAATTTCTGAACCATCCTCAACATATTATAGTAATTTAAATCCAGGGCTACAAAAGCAGGAAATTTAACGTTTTTGAGAATTTGTTTCACAGATACTTTGGAAGATGCAGTGATTGAACACAAACTATTCTCTGGTTTCCCAGCTTTGGTTAATAATTTTGAAAAAGCTAAAGCTGTTTGGAAATGTAATTGTTTAGTAAGTGAATAATTTCTACATTGGGTTATAATTATTTAGCTCTATATATTTGTTGGTTTTTTCTTTTCTTTTTTGTAAATTTTATTTGAGTTTTCACAAAGAGAAAAAAAAATACAAATAAAACATCTTTTGAAAGCAGCATAATCCTGTGTTACATTTCTTCGTATAGACACAAATTCAGGTTCATGCTCATTTTTATATTCTATGCCATATCTTATTACTATTTTACATTTTCTGCATAACTTCTCCCCTCTTTTAATTTTCTCAATTTTATTTTAATTATCTCATCTCAATTCAAATCATTGTATTTATATTTTTTGTCTGTCCTGTTTCAATTATCTATTGTCTTTTCTCATTAAACAAAATTTCTCCTGTAGTTACTGATTGGAGTATGACGCCTTTATATCTTTTTCCTAAAGTTGTAATATTCAATGTAATACATAACTTCCATTCAGATTCTGCTTGGTACATACTTAAAATACACACTGTATTCTTAAGAAAAGAAAAAAAATTACAAATGTATATAATTAAAACAACATTCCATTCCAATTCAATTCTATCATTAATATTAATATTCATTAAAGTCTTAACATCTTTAACATTGCTTTTCAATTAAATATCATACTTCTATGGGAACAATTATAAGCTTTCCATAGTTAATTCCCCCCCCTTCACTTATCTTTTATAAAACATTAACTAATTAAAATGTTCCCGTTCCTTCCTAATTCAATTTTCTCATTTATTTTATTTCAGTTATTTTATTCCCAAACATTTCACTAAATTACACTAACTATTTTATCCCTCATTTTAATCATACGTTGTTTCCAATTTTCTAAAGTTATTTCT
>BHEV01046526.1:0-17812 GCA_004319985.1 Emydocephalus ijimae
CTGGCCCTGCACTTCTGATTGGCCGTTAATGGCGACATCAGATTGGTCCGTTCAGGTGAATCTGATTGGCCATTAACGAGCATCTCCCATTGGTTAACGGAGCTAGCGCTCCCGGGTTTTCATTGGTTGAATATATAATAAGTTGCCTATATAAGGAAGGCCCTTCCAGCCATTGAGCTGAGCTGTCACACCATGTTAATAAAGAGTTTTGAAGTTCACTGTTTCACCGGCTCGTCTCCATTCTTTGCACCCACGCTCAGAACTTAACAATACATGTATAAAATACATGTATCTTTGACAAACAAATATCAAACAAAGCGAAATACATAATAATACACATTTTGACAGCGGCCAGATTAGCTTTTGCCCAATGTTGGAAGCAGCCTCAGGTTCCATCAGAGAAAATGATCATTCAAAAAATTTCAAGTTGTGCAGAAATAGACAAATTAACCCCCACAAATTAAGCCACACCCACAGAACCGGTTGTTTAAAAAATTGAATCCCACCCCGATCTCATTATAGCTTTTCAAGTGTCCAACGCACATATATTATTCTGTAATATAAAATAAACAACATTATTTCTGAAATAATGCACATATTTTTGAAATTTTTTCCTAGAATTTAATCTTCCATATCACTAATGGATTTTTGCAATACCAAAGGAAGGAAGGAAGGACTGAAGGTTAATTCTCCAAGAAATGTTTGTTTATTTGATAGTTAAAGAATAAAATTAAACTATTAGTAGTAAGTAAACACAGCAATATGCAAATAACAAAACATTTAAAACCACCATATAAACAATTAATGTTCAACCAGATAAATATATAGAAATAGAAATATATATCAACCAGAAAAATTAGAAAATTAGTTTTAGCTCAATATAATGCTTTTTAAAACTAATTTAAGTATTAAAGAATTATCTGAAAGACAAGGCAATCAGTGAGCTGATATTTCTTCCAAAGTAGTCTCATAGGAAAAACTAATATTTCACCATTAAAGGCAATCAGTCTGAGTTATACAAAAACTCTTTCTAGGATTATTTACATAACTTCACATTTTTATTCATTATACGATTAAAACTCAACTGAATCCAGAGGACTGCAGTCTTTTATGGCCTGGTGATGTATGTCTTCAGATACAGGCTTCCCAAGTGTGTATCACATTAGTGGGTCATTATTCTTGCAGCTTGTTTTTAATTTAAGTACTATTATGTCATTTTGGAAATACTAAATCAAATCTACTATGCTTACTAATTAGAGGTATACTAAAAACAGTATGAGCATACTTGGGATAAACTTGGATTACAAATAGGCCACACATTTTATTAAATAAAAAACAAACAAACAAATAAATACTGTCCAAACAAAATAAAAGTGATTCTACTGCAGGAAATATTATATTTAGGACAGGTATTTAGGTTAAGCTGATAACCTGTTATACATCTTCTCTGTCTTCCCAAATTATATTATATGAAAGTGTGCATGGTTTAGTGCTTATGATTATTATTTTATCAATATTTTATTTCTTATTATTCAACTTAAATATTTTTATTTGTAAAATGTACTTTAGTTTTAAGTGTTTATAAACTGTCAAGAGCCCATCAGAATTAGCAATGCACTAATAAAAAGGAAATAAATACATGTGCTACATTATGCAATATCAAGCAATTTTTTAAAAAAAGACAAAATGATGTATTTTCTTTTTTTAAAAAATAATCATTTATTTAAGACAGGTAAAAAAATTACCCTACTACTTAAAACAGAATAATCAATAATCTAGTATCTAAATACATAATTGTATTTTTTCAACGTAATTAGTTCAATACTAAGTAGACATATTTGGATTCTTGGAAATGGTTTTAGGGAAATGTATACACACTTATCTATATTATATTATTTCATCTATAATTAACATAGATGTATTGTCTCATACATGTAAAAAGATATCAATAAGATTCAGAAATCATTATTCTTAAAGGTTAGATTGTAAATGTGTGCAACATGCATACATTTTCATTGTATGCAACAAATTACACTGTAACTTATTTGCTATATTATTTTTGTAACAGTTGTTAGCAACAATTTCTAATGAGAATGAATAAATACTTGCGTCATGTTAATATTATCATTATATATTAATATTATATAATAGAACAGAATATCAAATCATTGTCAATGCACAACATGTGTACATTGAAATTGAATATGCCTCCCTTGGTGCAGCCCCCCCAAAACACAAAATACATCTCAATAACTCAATAAATGAAAGAAATAGAATCCCTAAATCCAAATAAATAATAACTAACACACATTCCCATATACCTTTATGTACGTAACATTATATTATATTAGACCGGTGTGAACATGTTGCTAGTTGCGTTGGCCCTGCAGATCTATCATTATTAAACCTAGTTGTGGTATTATGTTACATTCAGAAGTCTGACAGCCCATGGATAAAAGCTATTTTTCAGCCTATTCATTTGTCTGGCTATGCTTCGATATCTTCTGCCTGAAGCAGAAGAGTAAAGAAGTGTTGAACAGGGTGTGAATGATCCCTGAGGATTTGCTGAGGCAGCGGGTTCTAGCAATTTCATCCAGTGGTGTCAGGGGACAGCCAATGATTTTTTGTGCTGTGCTCATCACCCTCTCTAATGCCTTTCTGTCTGCGGCTGTCAAGCCATCATACCATACCATAACACAATATGTAAGGATTCTTTCTATTGTAGACCGGTAAAAGGAAGTCGTTAGTCGTTGTTCCACCTGATTTTTCTGCAAGAACCTCTATTGGAGTCTCTATTGAGCCTTTCTGATCACCTGGATCATGTTATTTTTCCAGGTGAGATCTTGGCTAAAGTGGACTCCCAGAAATTTGAAAGAGAAGACCCTCTCTACACAGCCACCCTTGATGTAAAGTGGGGAGGTTCCTCTCGCTGCTTCCAGAAGTCTAAAACGACCTCCTTTGTCTTGCTGGTGTTTAGATGCAAGTTATTTCCTGAGCACCATGTGGATAACTTCTGGACTTCTTCTCTGTATGCTAATTCATTTTCTCCCGTAATAAGACCCAATATAGTGGTATCATCTGCAAACTTTATTATCATATTAGATGGACCAGAGGATATGCAGTGTACAATGAGTACAGGTAGGGATTGAGCACACAGCCTTGAGGAGAGCCAGTGCTGAGCTTTAGGGAGGAGGATGTATTAATACATACTATCTGTCTTAGTAGAAAGCATGGATATGTTGGTGGGCTCTTAGCCAGCTGACTTCATAAAATGAATAATATTCTTTCTTAAACAATGTAATTAACTCTTAATGAACCTTTTCCATTTCCAGTAAATTCAATTTAGTTTAATCCATGGGTTTATGGTAATGTTGAGCTCATTAAAATGTTACTTAAAACTCAGTATAATGCATACTGAGAGGTATCAGCTTCATTATGATAGTATATTGTAGAATGAAAAAAAGAATGCTTTATTATCATTTAAGTGTTTCCAAAACTAAATAAATTTGCATAGTGAGAAGGCTCATAGAATAGTTTAGATGATACTCAATAATTAAGCAGATCTGTAATTAAAAATGCATTTATAAAAATAATGGTATTGTTTATTCCTGGTTATTTTCCCAATTAAGAAAAGTAGCCATATCAATCCAATACATGAATTTGGATAGGACAGATGGAACAGGCAGATCACAAGCTAAGATTAAAATCTTTTTTATTTCTAATCATGGCTATGTTTGTTTAAACATTTCCTGATAGAAAACAGTACTTGCATAAAAAATAAAGAAATAACATGGCCAGACATTCTTTTAGTAGTTGTAAATTAGAAGAGTCAAATAATGATGAGTTATGCTACTATGTGGCCAGCAATACAGACACATTGTATTCTGTTTTGCAGTTTTGCATACCTATTAGAGAATCTAATAAAGAATTACTGCAAATAAATTACAACACTGTTTTGCTCATTATCATTTTTCCCTTGTATTCTCTATAACATGTTCTACATAGTGCATTATGAAAAATACTTCTTTATTATATGTCTTTATGTATGTAATTCAGAAAATTAAATTCATTGGCTCTTATTTTCCCTAAAAATCTGTTTTATTACAAATTAAACTCAACAGGGTTTTTTTTTTCTTTACATTATAAGAATTACTTGAAAAACTATATGTCTCTGATAGTTTCTATTAATTAAAAAAATACTTTGCTTTCTTCATAGCAGTGTCTGCCTTCGAGAGTGAGGCTTCTCCATAATTTGAACAGTTCCCACCTTACTGATATCAAGTGCCCTAAAGGCTCTGCCTATGATTTTGGAGTAAGTTTGAAGTCTCATTTTTCCCCCTTTGCTTTGCTCCTATCCATGTTTGTTTTCTCTGTTGTTTTGTTTCGTGATGCTGTTGCACTTTCCCTTTAAAATGTTTTTCAACAATTTATAAATTTGTAAATAGGTGGTATATAAATTTAATAATCTCCCAGTGTTGCCAGGAGTCAGGTGGTATATAAATTTAATAAATAATAATATGTTATGGGCCTTTCATGCTCTGAGCAGGATGAGAGCTATGCCAGAAGTTCAACCATACTAGTTCGACCTTATCATAAAGACTGAAGAAGACTGTGGCCCACATAAACAATATGGATCAGTCATTGCCCAGGTCAACAAGATCCCATACCAGATCAATCACCAATCAAGATTATGCTAGGAGTTCCTGGACATCTATTGTAAAATGGGGTGCAGGATTCAGGGCTGCAGGGTGAGCAACCAGGTCAGCAGCTGCAGGACCACTGGAGAAAAAGCTGATTACCTGTCATAAATATTGAAAGAGCTGGAAAGTTGAAGAAAGAGACAGGAGGACTAATAACTGACTATACAAGACCAAGCTTTAAGAACAAATGCATACAAAGTCAGAATTGAGAAGGCAGTAACAGATAGCAAATGCCAACTCTACAAAGAAGCTAACAGTGGGCAATTTAATTAGCTGCTTCAAAAAGATTGCACATGGCAAAAATGAAGCATTGGATTATCTACAAGAAATGATCATTTTTCTGCAAGGAATAACTGGTGGGGCCACAAAATAGAGGAAGTAAAAGAAAATGAACAAGCTAAAGTGTTCTGGAACTTTAGAATTCAAACAGACAAACACCTGCCAGTTAATACCCTAAACTTAACAAATGTTGATGAGAAAGGGAAAAAATTTGAATAGTGGACATTGCAGAACCAGGAGACAGCAGAAAAAAGAGAACTGGAGAAAATTTTCTCAACATGTTTTGATTATCCTGTTTATGTGCATTAATTAAACATGATACTGTATTCTCTAAGGTATATCCCTGCATCTTATACAATATAAATTTTTTAATGTTATGTTTATCTTATTATAATTACTGCTTTTCATATTTTAAGCTTGGATTATGAAGATAAATTTGCAGCATATAATTCATGTTTATCAGGAAACAATTATAATAAACTTCCTGTTGTTAATAAAATAGCATTTGACTTTTTCACAGTAAAGTCATATCCTTAATTCATATTAAATTTAAATTCCTATTGAAATCTTTTTTTTAATATTCACTACTTTCAATATCCTTTTTAAAACAAAATTTAGTAAATTTTATTTAGTTTTCAAAATTAAAAAACATAAAACTGTATGCATCATTATATCAACATCAAAACATCTTTTACATTACCTTATCATCTTTCTATACACACATTTCTTTCATTATACAATTTCAACTTAATATATTAATAAATATAGATAGATATGAATATAGATATAAGTATTTATATAGTTTCTTATTCTTTACCTTATTGCCATTTTGATTTCTTTTTATTCTTAAACCATTCATACCAGGCGTCCCATACATTATAATAGAATGATATGGCCAAAGGTGTACATTTTAGACCACCCAATCAAGCAGAAAAAATAGATGTCCTTTTTGCCAGCCAACTAGCAAACATATGCAGGAAACACACAATAGTAATGGGAGACTTCAATTATCCTGATATCAATTGGAAAACTAATTCTGCACCAAGTGAGAAATCAAATAAGTTCCTAACCAACCTAGCTGACAACTTTGTTGTCCAAAAGGTAGAGAGGGTGAAACTAGAGGGACAGCCATACTGGACTTAATTCTTACAAACAGAGAGAAGTGATAAGAGGGAGTTGACACTGCAGGAACCTTGGGTGAGAGTGACCATGTCATACTAGAATTCAACATAACACAGAGGTCATCTCAGAACCACTGCACCACATCTTTCAAAAATCCTGGAGCACTGGAGAACTACCAGAGGACTGGAAATGAACTGATGTGGTTCCCATCTTCAAAAAAGGAGAAAAAAAACAGACCCAGGAAACGACCAATCAGCCTAACATCAATACCTGGGAAAATACTAGAAAAGATAATCAAAAAACAGTTCTGCCAACATCTAGAAACAAGTAAATTAATAATTAGCCATCAGCACGGGTTTGTTAAAAACAGATCATGCCAAACCAATCTTATTTCATTTTTCATCTAAATTAGTAGACCAGCAAAATACTGTGGACATAATATATTTAGATTTCAGCAAGGCATTCGACAAAATAGACCACAACCTACTTCTTAGTAAGCTAGAAAAAAGTGGAATAGATAGCATCACCGCTAGATGGATTCGCAACTGGCTGGCAAACCGTACTCAGCGAGTAGTCCTTAATGGGTCTAAGTCTACATGGAGGGAAGTAAGCAGTGGGGTGTCACAAGGTTCAGTCTTAGGCCCAGTACTCTTCAATATCTTCATTCACGACTTAGATGAGGGAATAGAAGGGGAAATTACCAAATTTGCAGATGATACGAAGCTGGCAGGAATAGATAACACCCAAGAAAATAGGCTCAAGATCCAGATGGATCTTGACAGACTAGAACACTGGGTCGTATCTAACAAAATGAAATTCAATTTAGAGAAAAGTAAAGTCCTACACTTAGGAAAGAAAAACCAAAAGTACACATATAGACTGGGTGAAACCAGGCTCAATAGCAGTAATTGTGAGAAGGATCTTGGAGTCTTAGTGGACAACCAGCTAAATATGAGCCAGTAGTGTGCAGCAGCAGCCAAAAAAGCCAATGCAATCCTAAGTTGCATTAACAGAGGGATAGAATAGAGATCAAGGGAGGTACTAATATCACTCTATAAAGTCTTAGTAAGACCACACCTAGACTACTGCATCCAGTTTTGGTCACCACATCATAAAAAAGATGTTGAGACTCTAGAAAAAGTACAGAGAAGAGCAACTAGGATGATTAGGGGACTGGAGGCTAAAACATACAATGAATGGTTGCAAGAACTGGGCCACAGGGAGGAAGGAGTCAAGCTATTTTCTAAAGTGCCTGTAGGCCAGACAAGGAATAATGGATGGAAACAAAACAAGGAGAGGTTTATCCTGGAAATAAGGAGAAACTTTCTGACAGTAAGAACAATCAACCAATGGAACAGCTTGCCCTTCGAAGTTGTGGGAGAGCCATCACTTGAGACTTTCAAGAAGAGATTGGGCTGCCATTTGTCAGAAAAGGTGTAGGGTCTCCTGCCTGGGTGGAGGGCTGGACTAGATGACCAACAAGGTCCATTCTAACTCTGATTATCTGTTATCTGTTAATATATTGACTCTTTTGTTTCTTAATTTCATTGTTAGCCTGTCCATCTCTGCAGAGTCTAATTTTTTTTTTCATAACACCACCCTCTGGTAGTACAACTTCTTGCTTCCAGAATTGTGCATAGGAAATCCTAGCAGTTGTTAAAATATGTCGCATAATGTATTTATTTATTTTTATTATATTTTTCCATTATTATGCCTAATAGGAATAGTTCTGGTTTGGATTCAATTTTCTGTTTTATTATCTCTTCTAACCACAATTGAATTATATTCCAATATCTTTTGACCTCTGGGCAGGTCCACCACATATGAAAATAGGCACCTTTTTCCTTCTTAAACTTCCAACAACTTGAGCTTATGTTGAACATTTTTGCTAGTTTAGCAGGAGGAAATGCCACCTATACAGCATTTTATATAGATTTTCCCTGTATGCGGTGGACAAAGTTAATTTGTAATTTAGTCCCCACATTTTCCCCAATGTTCTAAATCTATATTGCGGCCAATGTTTTCTGCCCATATCACCATTGTCTCCCTTACCACCTCCTCTTCCATCTTGAAATCTAATAAAAATTATTTATTTTTGAAATATTTTTCCAGTTCCTTGTATAATTACATCTAATTGATGTTTTCCCATGTGAAATTCATATTTTTCTTTATCTTTTTTATATCTTGCCTGAATTTGTATGTATGGCCACCAGTCTATTTCTATATTTTGTTGTTGTAGTTCTTGAATTGTTTTCAGCCTTCCTCATTCATCTAATAAGTCTTTATAATTTCTCATTTTGTCCAGATCCATTGCATTGGGGTAGATTTGTGCTTCCATGGTTGTCAGCCAGCATGGTACTTTATCATAATGATTCTTTTCAATTTTATTCCATATTCGAATTAATGAGTCTCTGTTAAGGTGTCTCTGAAAATAAGAAAATTGCTTATTTTTCCCTTCCATAGAAACTTATGCTACCCTTTTTGCAAGTCATGGCCTTCTATCAAGAGTATTATTCTGTTTTCCAGATTGATCCATTCCTTGAGCCATACCATGGCTGCTACCTGATCGTACGTTTCCCAGTCAGGCACCCCTTTTTCTTTTGTCCTGTAATAGTTTCAATACCCTCCTTCTACATCCACAGGATCACCTATTTGATTTGCTTCCTAGTGCTTTAGTGATACAGCAATTATTTATCTATAGTAACTTTCATTCACTCACTATTCACTAATCCATTTAGACTGTTTGAATGATTGAAATATGATTTCAGAACTCCTCAGTATGTGTTCATGAAGAATTGTTGTTGGTCATTCTGAAATTGAATCAGCTATTTATCTCCCTGTCAATCTATACAGGCTTGCTGATCAAAATGTCACAGGGACTTCGTAAAATGCTTCACTGAAATCAAAATACATTAATGCTGTGACATTTCTTAAATCTACAAAGAAGGTTGCTTAAAGGTAGACTTACTAATAACCCTCTTAGCGATTAGATGATCAGTTAAGCAGCATATTCTTTTACTCTCCTTACATTCAGATACTTTGTGGTCTCCATTAGAACCATCTTAGATATCAAAAGTTATAATGAAAAGATACTGTCATAAGCTATAATGATAAAATTTCCCAATTCTCAACTTTCTTCTTTTTAAATATTAGAAAATTTGCCTCTTTCCACTTATCCAATCCTCTTTTTTCAATATACAATTTTTAAAAATAATATAAACAACATATCATATAATTACTCTAAAAAGCCATGCCAATGTTGAAGCTAAAGGAATTAATCTTTTTTTTAAAAAATGATTAAAATTGATAAAATAATTAGTGAATGTACTAGGCAAAAAACATGAGTTACTGACAGTTACTCTTACAAATTCAAGAAGGAAAAAGTCATTTTTAAAGCTCGTATATAAATAATTTGATTCACTTGAGAAAATGCCTACATTTTTAGTATTGATAAAATAATTTACAGATACCTGAAAATATCAGTGAATATGTAAAAAGAACATCTAAGACTCAACTGACAAAGTCAAAATCATAAGGCAAACATTCCAGGAAAACTTATTGCTACCATTCTTTTTTGTTTTAGCAATGATACTCTACATTTTAAAATAATTAAAAGCAAATGTGGCTATCAATTCACAAAGCAAAGTAAAAAGAAATACAAAATCAAAAGCAGAACATCAATCTCTACTGAACACTATCCATTATCTTAACTGAGGATTATGAATGCAATTCAGTCAACACAAATGCATAATTTGTTTGGACTAACACTTTGGCATTTAAAGAAAGAAAAATTGTTGAAAAGATAGATTACAGTTAATTTATAAATATGCTCTAAGAAGGTTGGCATGAGAATACACAAACAATTAGGACTAATGAAGCTTTCTGACTTATTGCATGAAGAAGTTAAAAAGAGTACAAACTATAATTATATAACATGAATCTAGAAAAAAGAAACCAATATAAAATGCAGGGAGTATAATTAAAGCCATAAACACTTGGGCATAATTGGGTGAAATGAGCTGAACTAGACATACTTGATAGCAAAACAAGAAAATTAATGCCATGAATCATACTTTCCACTGAGTAACTGATATCAATGGGCTCTAGTTTGCCAGAAGGAAAGGTGGAAGGAAAGTACTACACATACACAAAACAATACAAGAAGAGAAATAGGTTTGAATGATTATATTAGGCACCAAAATAACCACTAGTGGTAGAAATTCATAAAGTACTAAAGTCTACAAAATCAAAGGAAGCTTAGTAATAGGAAGTTGAATTAATACATAGAGATACACATTTCTTCACAGTTCAATATTAAGAGAAAATCAAATCAAATTTTTACCATGTAGTGACTAAAAACTAGGATATTTACTGAAGGAGCAATCATGGCAGTACAATTTCTATTGATTTATTAGATTTTTAATCAGCCTTTGTTACTTTATAAGTAATTTAAAGCACCTCACATACATAATGCTCTTTCTTCCATCTATTTGCCCAACAACAGCAACCCCTTGAAGATGGATTGGGTTGAGAGTGATTGGCCCAAAATCACCAGCTGGCTTCTATGCCTAAGGCAGAACCAGATTTCACCATCTGGTATTCAGACCAGCATCTTCCTCAGATATGCAAACACACATAATTGAAGCACAAATATTTCAAATTATATAAATGCCAACTATATTACATCAAAGATAAAACACTAGGGCACCTTATAAATCACAGCAGCAAAATTGCCCAAATTGAACATGTTGCATTTCTGATGTTCATAAATCAGAATAACTTGTGAGATTTCAAAATGCAGACTAATAGAAACCTCAGATACAATACACCAAACATTAATTTTATTGAAAAATAATTGATATAGCAGTATCAGAAGATAGTAAAATTGAAAAAAGCAGTTTTCTGTGATATTCATTGGATGAATACACATATATTTACCAGATAGTTATTCAAATGACATATGTGTGTGTGTACCCAATATGAATTAAGTATTTTATTCTAGCAAAGAACTGAGGTATTATAGCTCAAATTATCTATCCAACTGACCTGCATATCCCTCCAGACAATTTTGAAGCACAGGATTTAACATCAACAGGTAGGATATAAAGAGTATAAAAGTTCCATTGTGATGCTTACTTCACTTCAATTAAGCATCAGTATCATAACAAACCATGTTTCTGTTCTTTTTTAAAGTTTGTAGTTTGGTGTAGAGATTGAGGTAGTTCTAAATCTATTAACAATCCCATAGTTATATTTGTTAAATTTGTGGACTAGGCTTTAGAGAATTCTAATTGACTTTCTGTATCTTAGAAATTTTCAGTAGATATATCCTGATAAAGCAGTTCTGCAAGAGTCTCTATATTAGGTTGTGTATTAGTTTGCTGAACTCAAGGGAGTTTACCGTCTACTTCAAGATCAAAAGGTTTTTAATCTTCATTAATATTAATAATTGATGTTTTGGATCCTCCAGAGTGCCTTATTGGTTTGAGATGGTGTTTGAAAATTTTGGATCAAAGCCTGGGAAATGTACTTTTTTCTTTTCCTGTATCATTTTCCTTCAAATATGAACCTTCAACTCCATAATGTACAAATTATAAAATATTTTTAAGATTCTCCAATGTACTTGGAGTTATATTATTATCATTCATATTGATCTTACACAAAATATTCAAAGAAATTCTGGTTCATATGATAAATTCTTCGATTTGTACCAAAACAGATTAAGAACAAATCTGAGGAAGTTTACGTAGCTAATTTTAAACATCATTAAAGCTTGAACATATGGGGAAAATGATAAAGCTTTAAATTTCTTTTATAATGGTTATGGTCAGACAGTAAATAAAAAATGCTAATGTAATCACATAGTTCAACATTATACAGTATATAATGTTAAAATCCAAATTTCTGATGTTTTATTCAAAACTAGATTTATATTTTTAAATTATATTGTTCCTTGTAACACAGTGGTAATTGACTGCTTTGTAACTCGTTGAATTTGGTACTTGACACATTTTGACATGAAAATATTGCCTCAGTACTCATCATTTGTTTGATAGTTGACATGCAATTTAGAACTTGGTGTCGGTTGCCTTGTGATGAATGAATTATTCCTTATGGGAAAAATTGTGTGGTACTCTTCATTTTTGGTATTAGTTTTGCCCCAATTAGTATTGAGTATATTGTACTACATTAACTACATTATTAGACAAAATAGGATATAATGGAACAAGTCCATATCACACTAGGTTTCCTCATCTATTGTATTCTTCCAATTTAGTCCTTTTAAAATATTTTCTGAGATATCCAATAAATATGAAAAAAATAACAATCCAGCCCAAGGAATTTCAATATGAGGAAGCAAGTGACAGATGGTAGGGCAAATCATTTTTGAACCATTTCCATATCTGTTTTTTAATTAGTCACTACAGATCAAAAATAGATTATTGTTTTTTATTATATCTCATTTCTTCTTCAATTAGCAAGAAAATAGTGTGCTTATTATTTCTATTTGTATTGCTGTACAAAATGGATGAGAAAGAACTGGTTTTTTAAAATGAAGATGGAAATTTCTAGCGATAATAGCAAAAAGGAAAGCATTAAAGAATGTTAGAATACAACTCTACTTATAACATCCAAATGCTATCAACAATTTGAGATGAACTTCCGGTTGCAAGGCTTTGGCGGCGGCAGGAATCCGCTTCTCTGCGGGTCCCTGCTGTGCTCGCCGCTGAGGTACCCTTGATCCAACCGAAGAGGCAGTGGAAGACAGAGGAGATCCAGGCAGGGGTCTGGGGATATCACACCCCCTTTCCCCATCCGGCTAGACTCCTTTTTCCTGAGGTGGTGGAGTGGCTGTCAGAAATGGCAGCCACAAAGGAATCTTCAACCGGATAAGACTGTGCAGGAGGAAGACAGAAGGAGAAGTTTTCTTGGCTGAACCGGGACATTAAGTTACTTTTAAAACATCCTGGAAACCTGACTTTCGGATTGATACATTTGTTTCCAAAAGAAGTTGTTACGGGCGGTGAAAGTGCTGAAGGAAAGTTCACTCCCCTTCCTTATGGAGAAAGCAAATGAGCACAGAAAAACCTGCTTCTTTAAGGAAAAAACAAGCTCTTTGTTATAAGTGGGAAGGAGAGGACTAAAAAAAATCTTTAAAAACTTGTTGGAGCAGACGCTTTGAAGATTATAAGACCAACAACTAATTGTAATATGGCTTTAAAATATATTTGGGATTTTGCCCCAGGAGGAAAAGTTGCAAAGAGAAGAAGAGGAAATAATTTCTNTAGAACAAAATGGCAAGAATTCATTGGGAGCTGTCTTCCACTTTTTAGAAATGGCGGTTTCTACGTACCAGCAAGTACTTGAGGAAGAAGGAGGAGGAGAAGAAGAAGAAGAAAAGGAAGCCATTTTTAATGGACAAAAAAGATTGATTAAGCAAGAAAATAGGAAGAGAGGAAGGAAAAATGAGAATTTAAGATTCAATAAAACAACCAAGAAAAAGAAAAATAAGGTGAAAAAAAGGTATAATGTTAGAAAGCAATTGAAAAGGGAATTACAACAGAGAGGGAAAGCTAAAAAGGTGGAGGTTGGGGGGGGGTCAAAAAGATCAGACTGGAGAAGAAAGGGAGGGAAAAAGGGAAAAAAAGCCACGGTCTGAAACAAGATATCTTTTTTAGAAGGATAAAGGAAAGTGTATAATTTAAGAAAGATTCTGCAAGAGTACATAAGATAGTATTGTAGTATTTGCATTTGAAATAGTTTCTTGGAATATTATAAGATTTAACAAAATATTAAAAAATTAAAATGTTTTATAATGATAGATTTCAATATTTAATAAAATATCAAAGAGAATGTGTAAAATGATTAATGCTTAGTTATACTATTAATTAGAATTAGAATGGAAATTATATACTTAATTATATTATAAGTTTATTATTCTTTTTTTTCAAAATGCAACATGTAGAATGTACTAAGCAGAATCAGGATAGAAATTATGTATTATCTTAAGTGTTACTTTAGGGAAAGGTGTCACACCTTAAAAGTGATTACAGGGAAAATTCTTTGTTAAAGAGAAGAGATAAATAGATGATTGGAAAAGAACGGACAAAAGATACAAACAATGATTTTGAAATAAGATGAAATAAACAAAATATAATTAAGAGAGTGAAAAAAAGGGAGAAGTTATATTGAAAATATAGAATGGTTAATAAGATATGAATGGTATATAAGGTGAGCATGAACTTGATTTAGGTCTGTAAAAAAAAATGTAACCCAGGGCTAAAGCACTTTTCAAAAGAAGCTTTATGTTTTGTGTTTTGGTTAGCTATGTTTTGATTGTGAATTAATAAAACCTTGGAGGAATAAAACTAAAGGGAGAGAAATTTGGAAAAGACATGTATAAATGATAATTAAGGAGGTTTTATCTTTTTATGTCTTGTTTTATGTTTCGTATTTTGTGTGTTTATGCTTGACTGAGAATTAATAAAACCTTGATAGAAAGAAATATAATTAAATAAAAGTGAAGGGAGAAACAATGAGAAATTTGGAAAAGATATATGTGTGTTTAAATGGAAATGTGATAATGTGGAACTATGCCTTAAAAAATAATGTTTTATTTGCCTTGTTAAAACTTATAAGTAATATTTGAGAAAGGAGGTTTTATACTTTGATGTCTTATGTTTTGTTTCTCTTTAAAATCAATAAAACTTGTTTTTTTTTTAAAAAAAAAACAATTTGAAATAGATATCTGTTAAAGCTGAAGTAGATCATAGCTAAAAAGGATGTGTCATTTTACTGAGAAGTTGAAGTACTACAAATTTAGTTGTTGGAAAACAAGGATAGAAGGGAAAAAAATTGGATAGAGGAAAACACTTGTCAAGCATTAGGAGTTTTATCAAATAAATGCCCATAGAAAAGATGATAGGTTTTGATTTGTAGTTCAACAGTAATATCAAGCTATAACCAATCAATATCTTTACTAAGAAGTCAACAAGACAATTACAAGAGATGGCAGAAATGGAATTAAAAAATGATCAGAATGATAAGTTACAGAGTAAATAGGGAAAATTTGTATTGAATGAATTTGTGAAAGGAAAAGGGTATGAGGAAAAACTCTTCGTTCAATCTCCTCCCTCTTCAAAGCTACCGTGTTTCTCCAACAATACGGCCTCCACCAATAGGAAGGCCCAGCATGATTTCTAGGCATGAGGTGAAATTAAGGCCCACCCCAAAAATTTAGGCCTATTTAATCCATGCGTTTCCCCGCCATTTCTCACATCATTTGTTAGAACTACACGAGATGAAGAGAAAAGGGGAGCGGAGGGCAGGGGTGGCGTGGGGAGAAAGCTTGCCTTTAGGAGTGCCCTGCAGGTAACCTAGGCTAGAATACCCCGATCTACCAATAGAACATCAGCCAATAGAAGCTCCCCGAAGGCAGAGTCTCCAGTCGCTTCGGGATGAGGCATGGCTGCCCGTGTCCCCTTGCCATTAGGCAGTGTCTTTCAGGCGATGGAAGCTCCCCAAGGGCAGTCAACAGCCACTTTGATTGGTTGGTAGAAGCGGCCTCAGGGCGAGCGCACACACAAACTCCCCTCGCCGTGAGGCTGCTTCTATCGGCCGATCGAAGTAGCTGGTGACTGCCCTTGGGGAGCTTCAATCACCCGAAAGACACTGCTTAATGGCAAGGGAACATGGGCAGCCATGCCTCACCCCGAAGCGGCTGGGGACTCTGCCTTCAAGGGAGCTTTCATTGGCTGATAGAAGCAGCTTCACAGCGAGGGGAGTGTGTGTGTGCGCTCACCCTGAGGCCGCTTCTACCGGCCAATCGAAGTGACTGGTGACTGCCCTTGGGGAGCTTCCATCACCTGAAAGACACTGCCTAATGGTAAGGGAAACAGGCAGCCATGCTTCGCCCCGAAGCAGCAGGGGACTCTGCCTTCGGGGAGCTTTCGTCGGCTGATAGAAATGGCCTCATGGAGAGGTACATACATATGGGGCGCTCTAGGTGGGGGAGGAAATTAAGTCACCCCCCAAAAGACGGCCTAGCTGTTTTTTGGGGGCTCAAAAAAAAAGTCCTGGCCTTATTTTGTGAGAAACACGGTAGTATCTCAAACTGTGCACTGAGACATCTAGCTACATTGGTTACAGGATCATGTATTAAATTTTAAGTACTTTGTCACAGACACCTATTATGATGAAAAAGTTTTTGATGAGTTTTAAAATCATCCTTTTTGAGTTTTCCAGAATGAATGTATTCATATTTTATGAAATTGTGGAAAGTTATTTACAATCGAATGACAAGACTGCGGAAAAAATAGTAATTCTAACTCAAGTGTGCAGTCGGAGATAAAATGCCATTTGAAATTTTCCCAGGTTAAAGAATGGCAGACATTGCTTAATTAGGCAAATATGAGCCAGAGAGGACAAGAGAGCAGTAGTACTATTAGAAGATGAAAAGTTTGCTACTTTTATTTAACATGTTCATAAATGTAACAGAACAAAATCTGCCATAAATTAGAGGCATTAAAAAGTATGATGATTAACAGCTATATCTCCAATAGAATTACTTAAAATGATTCAACTTTGCCCAGACAATATTCCTGGATGTAGGAGATTAATTTTGGTGATTACTATTCCTTGTTCTTACTGCCTCTGTTAATAAAGTACAGACATTCTGTGGGAGAACAAGGATTTTCTTGTTTTTCACTAAAATTATTTCCTAAAACTGCACTACACTGAAAGGTATACTTGAGGTATGAATATATGTTGTCACAATAGCCTAATATTATTAATGTGGATGACAAATCAGCAGTATTTGGTGACAACTAGCCACATATATGAAGTGGCTGCTGGTGTTTAATTCAACTGCACAAAGGAATCCAGAGGGTGAGGTTATATTCCAAATATATTTTTCCCAACTTAGAGGTAGCATTTCCCAAGGCAAAGCATTTCTCTAAAGTTTAATAAATTATTATGCTAGCTAAACCTAGCTAAAGTAATGGCCTTTAATATTTCAAATGTTTCAGTTTTAATTTGGGACACAGTAGAGATTATTCGAAGATAATAGCACTACCAGACTTTATAATTACCTCCCAATAATTATAGAATTCAGAATTAAACAAATTTATTTCAAAGACTTTAGAAGGTTAAAAAGAAACTTAAGAGATGCTTCCTCTAAGAGATGATTCCACCAGACTGTCAATCATTTGGAAGCCTGCACTCATAAAGAAAAAAATCTCCACACTACAAGCCAGGCAAACACCTGGGCACAAACAGATCCCCCCTCATACCTCCAGCTCAAAAACACCCCAACCAGGCACCCAGATGAAACTTAGCTTCCTAATAAATGATAGCCATCAATTTAATCGGAGCCAAGCTGCACTAAAAGCCTCCAATACAGTAACACAATGTTGCCAGCCAATCAAGACACAAAAAAAAGCCACAAAACAGACAGAAGATATTAGAAACACCAATCAAGCAGAACACAGCAAACTCCAAGACCAATAAACACAGACCAAGACTCCCAACCAATCAGGATGAAGAAAAAACCATTCTGGCACAGCAATAGGCTGCCCCAAATTTAAATCTGAAACTACTGTAAAAGTCTAACTCGCAGACGAACACTATAGAGAAGCCTGATAATGGCAGATGAGATTCTGCTGAAACGTTGCTACAACTTTAAAAGCACCACTACTATGATGTGGGAAAAT
>BHEV01046527.1:0-16467 GCA_004319985.1 Emydocephalus ijimae
TGCTTTTTCAACATTGTCTTCTGTAAAATCGATATGTATTAGATCATTGTAGTTGTCTGTGGTTCAACTAGGAAATATTGGGCATGATCCATTGTTGTTTACAAATACAGAGCCAAAGAATGTGTGAAGGAGGTTGGCTTTAATAGTGGCGTTGTTGCAGTCTTTGCCATTTGCTCCTTTCAGGGGTGGGATGGATCTTGAGTCTTTTAGTTTGTTATTTACAAAATTGTAGAAAGCACGGGTGGAATTGGTGCATAGAAGGTTTTCTTCTTGTTTTATGTGAAAATTGGTGCATTCAGTTTTTATCTGGTGGCATACTTTTTTGTATCGGCTTTTGAAGTTGGCAATGTGACCAGATTTGTTTTCGCGCCAGAGTGATCTCTTTTTGGATTGAAGCTTTCTTATTGTTTTGGGTAATTTGTTTTTTCTGGTTTGGGGGTTGTTAATGGTACATATAGTTTGATGACTCTTTTGACTTCAAGTAAAAATATGTTGTAATGGTCTTCTACAGTATTGCATCCAGAGAATAGAAATTGCCAATCAAGGGATGAGAGATCGTTGTTTATAAGATCATAGTCGCCTTTTTTGAAGTTATAATTGGGGATTCCATCGTTGTGATGATTTTTGGGGGATGTATATTCAGACAAAAGTCAATCATGCTGTGGTCACTGTTGGAAAAGGGTTCTTCTTAGTTTGTATTCCTTAAAATGAATTCAAACTGTTGCATAAGATGAGATCGAGGCAGTTGTTAAATCTAGTGTTGTTGGTTACTAGTTGTTCTAGTCCCAGATTTGTTACTGCATTGTAGAAGATTGCATGTGTGTGTTTAGTTGTACATTCTTTAAGGGTTCAGTTAATATGAGGTAGATTGAAGTCACCAAGAAAGATATAAGCATGTGGGCAGGATGCTGCCCATGTTAGTAGTGTATTTAGCTTGCTTGCATGTTCAATATCATAATCAGGGGCTCAGTAACATAGTAAGAACCGAAATGTGATATTTGAGGACAGTTCACAGATGATGGTCTCTGGAATAGCAAGCTCCTGGGTAACTTGGATGTTTTTCAGATGTAGGCAGTTTTTATAGAAGATAGCAACACCACCTCCTCTACAGATTTCCCAATCTAATTGGTAAACATGATTGTCTCTTACTGTGGTAATGGAGTCAGGGAGAGATGCATTGAGCCATGTTTCAAAGACAAATATAATGTCAAATTTAGCCGTATTTAGTAAGAGGAGAAATTCAGGTATTTTATTTACAAGGCTTCTTGCATTGAGTAGCTTGCATTTAAGGCCAATTGTGGTTGGAATAGAGGTAGTTTGGGACATGTGTGCCTAATTTTGAGTGATGTTGGATTGGATGGGGTGGGGTTGGATGCAGAGTTGTGGGTTGTGTGACTTTCTTTTGATGCAATCAGCTTGGTAGTCAACGTATAGATTCTTTTCTCCATTGTCTAGATGGTTTTTGAGTTCTGCACAGAGTTAATGGGAGCGAATTCTTTGCAGTATGGATAAGTCTGGTCTTGAATGAAGTTTTTTGTGGTTGGGATTGGTTTTTGCAATGGCATTTATTGTATGAATGAATATGCATTTGCTGGACTCATTTTTGCATACAACTCTACAAAATCTTGGGGCCACAGAGCTGTCATTGTATTTGCACCCAGGGCAACTATTATTATTATTATTATTATTATTATTATTATTATTATTATTATTATTATTGATAATTATTAGCATGTCTACTATTCAGTAGACATGCTAATAATAAAGCTAAAATCTAAATATTTTTGTAGCATATTGTGAAGGAAGAGAATGGAGGAGAGCTCAATGCCTTGAAACATGAAAGACAATCAAAAAAGAGACCAATAGAAGATTTACTGGCCATATAGTGTCACTAATGGTAAAAGCATGAGCTTGTAAAAGCTCAAAGAAACAATTACTGATAGAAAATAGTGTCTATCAAAGTGTTGGAAATAACCAAGCAATTGAACAACCAAGATTCTAGTATAGGGGTGGCAGAATAGTTGCAGAGAATTGCTGTGAACAAACTAGCTTATTTCAGGAGTAAATGGGAAATTGAACTGTTACAACATTGGAAAAAGTAGATAAAATTACTATGATGTAAAAAAGTCACTTTGCCAATGTCTATATTAAGTAAATTATGAAGTATTGTAAATTCAGTAAAATAGTACAAATATGTGTTATCATAATACCTTTTTTAAAGGCTCCCAAATCAATTATTATTCTTATGCAGTTGATTTTATTGGACAATTCTTTAAATACCTTCTATTGTGTTCTCTAAAAACATTTACTCTCCTATTATAACTTTGTCTTCATAAGCTTAAATACTGTTATTGTGTTATATTCATAGTTTTTGTTTTATGTATAGCATTCTAACATTGGTTGAATTCAGTTCCCATAACTTCTAATTTATTCTTTTTCATTTCTTTTAATTAGCATCCAACTCTTATTATGCTTTTAGTGCTTCCCATTTTATCTGGTAAGATTTGCAAACAAATGATCTGATAATACTCGAATAAAATGTGTACAACTAAGTTAAATAGGAATGAATACTGAAAATGACTATTAAATATAGCTAGTGCGTTAAATATGTTAAATATATTAATTTTAATTAAAACAACAGTAAATTTCCTGAGGTTTAATTGAATCACTAATGTCAAAGTGTAAGCTAGCCAAATAAATGGTTATATTCTGTTGAAAATTAGATTAGCGGACTCGAGACTAAAACATATGATGAATGGTTGCAAGAACTGTGTATGTCTACTCTAACAAAGAGAAGGACTACAGGTGACATAATAATAGTCTGCCAATATCTGAGCAGCTGTCACAGAAAAGAGAGGGTCAATGTATTCTCCAAAACACCAGAGGGCAGGACAAGAAGTAACAGATGGAAATTTATCAAAGAGAGATCCAAAATAGAACTAAGGAAACATTTCCTGACAGTGAAAACAATTGATCAGTGATATTATTTGCCTCCAGAAGTTGTGGCTGTTCCTTCACTGGAGCTTTTTAGCAATAACACTTAGACTTATATACAATTTCACAGTGCTTTACATCCCTCTCTAAATGGTTTACAGAATCAGCATATTGCCCCCAACAATCTGAGTTCTCATTTTACCAATCTCGGAGGATGGAAGGCTGAATCAAACTTGAGCCACTGAGAATCAAACTCCTGGAGTGAGCAGTGAGTTAGCCCTGCAGTACTGCATTCTAATCACTGCCCCACCGCAGCTCCCTTTAAGAAAGGATTAGGCAACCATTTGTCCAGAATGGTACAGGGTCTCCTGTTTGAGTAGGAGCATTGTTCTAGCTAGAAGATCTCCAAAGTTCATTCCAACTTCTATTCTGTATTCTCTCAGATGATAATCCCAGAAATTGTACACTACATAATACATACATTACCCAGTTTTGGTTTATCTTTGATAGCAGTGTTCTTCTACTTAGAACAGGAGTTCCAATATTCTTCAAATTTCAGCAAAAGTAAAAGTGTCCTCATTTCAGCACAGTTATTATGTTTCTGAAGGAATAATTCTGAAGAAATAAAACATTCTGTGCTCCTGTAGGTATATATTCTGCAACTGAATCAAACTTGTATCAAAGACTGAACAAAAAGGTAAAGTCCTCATTTGTCATTTTAAACCAAAACAAAACAAAACCGAAATCCCCTTAAAAATTTGGATGTTGTATATTTTCCCTAAACCAATTCCCTTTTAGAACTAGTAACTACTTGCTGATTTTATGTATTTCTGGAAAACAAATAACACCTAGTTTCATGTCCTTTAAACCTGGTGTGGTCCTAAATCTCTTGATTTTGTCTCCCAAACCTGCTTTGATCAAGGAAATTATTTTAATTTCAACCATTCAAAATCATTTGACTTTATACTGTCTTGAATATAACCTGACTTTTTAAAAATTATTATTTATAACTCATTTAGAATTCTTATCCATTTGTGGGTGCAATGTATTGTGTAAAATAAGGTAGTGAATTTTATAGACTTTGGATACTCTTGATGTATGTGTAAGTATATATGGCTATAAATTAAAGCAATAGCTTTTCAATACCCAGTAATAATAGAATTTCCAGGCCATAACAAGAGTATTTCATTTATCATCAAGAAACTTGTCTAACAGTTCTAATATTAGAGATGGAGAAAGAGATTGAAGAAATTAGGAATTGTCAAAAAAGAGAAAGAAATGCAATGAGACACAATGTAAATAGCAGGGCATAGGTTGCTGCATGTCAAGGAAAAAATTGAAAGCTAATTAAAATTGTGATGAATGATAAAGAAATCAATACATTTAGAAAGGAAAGAAGAGAAAAATAAACATTAATTCTAGAGAAAAGAGAAACCGGATACTTCTTGGCTGGTCATAGATATTCTTTGGATGATAAATTTAATCAAAGCCAGACTTGTCAAATTTGCTGAAGCAGATTCTAGATCAGGAAGAGCCAAGAATTCTGTTTTAAAGCAGTGAAGGGGGAAAAGTACAGAAATACTCTGAAAATTGTGGTATAGAAATACTGGACGTGAGATGAGCTCTTTAAATGGAATAATTTTGGTTGTGCTTGACTAAGGATATTTTGTAGCAGCTGTCAGGCTTTAGAATATAGACTATAGTGATGAAGCCATTAAGGCAAACCTCTTCAACACGTTCTTCAGTTCAGTCTTTGTTAACAGTAATGGCTTATGTCCCACATTTCCTAATCGTATGACAACAAACTACAACAATCTACAAATTGACTTTACTGAAGATAGCGTACAAAATGCAATATGCCCCCTTAAATCATTTTTGTCTATTGGCCCTGATGGCTTATGTGCTTTCTTCTTAAAAAAGCTCTCCACTAACATTGCTGAATCACTAAGCATAATATATGAGTTATCATTCAAAACCAGCTCCTTACCGAACTTGTGGTCTTTAGCAACGGTCATCCCTATTTTCAAAAAAGGTGACCCCTGCTTGGTTGAAAACTACAAACCAATCTCATTGTGTTGCATCATGTGCAAAGTTATGGAACCAATTATTAATCAATGCATTACCTTCCACCTAGAGTCAAACAACTTACTGTCCAATAAACAATTTGGTTCAGAAAAAAATTGTCCTGCAATTTGCAACTTCTACACTGCAAAAACATATAGTCTACACTTCTTGACCAGGGTAAATCAATAGATGTAATTTTCATTAACTTCTGCAAAGCATTTGACTCAGTGGTACATGACAAACTGCTATTAAAATTAAATTCTTATGGCATTTCTGGATCCCTTCACAAGTATATTACTGCCTTCCTGTCAAATAGGCAACAAATAGTAAAAATAGGAAATGTCCTTTCAAACCCTGCACTAGTTATCAGCAGCATCCCACAAGGGAGCATTCTAGGATTCACACTCTTCATGCTATATATTAATGACTTTTGTGATCACCTTATTAACAACTGCATCCTCTTTGCTGATGATGTAAAACTATTCAACATCACTGTCAATGCTACTATCCTTTAAAAAGAACTTGATTATGTGTTTGAATGGTCTAACAGTTGGCAACTCTAAATCTCTACCAACAAATGCTCTGTCCTACACATTGTTAAAAAAATCTATATACCAAATACAACCTAGGCGGACATGACCTTGTTAATGATCCTCACTTTGTCAAGGATCTTGGAGTTCTGATATTGAGTGATCTAAGTGCCAAAGCTCACTGCAACAGTATTGCCAAAAAGGCTTTAGAAGTTATAAATTTAATTTTATGAAGCTTCTCTTCTGGTAATACTGATTTGCAAACTCGGGCATTCAAAACCTTTGCTAGACCAAAACTTGAATTCAGCTCTGCTGTCTGGAATCTGCATTGTATATCAGACATAAATACAATTGAGTGAGTCCAGAAGTATTTTACCAGAAGAGTACTACATTCCTCACAACAGAATACCCTACAGCATCAGACTTGAGATTCTAGGCTTAGATAACCTTGAACTATGCTGCCTAAGATTAGACTTAAGCTTGGTACATAAAATCATATGTCACAATGTCTTACCAGTTAATGAATATTTCAGCTTTAACAACAACACAAGAGCACAGAACAGATATAAACTAAATGTAAACCACTCCAAGCTTGATTGCAGGAAATACAATTTCTACAACAGAGTGATCAATGTCTGAAACTCACTACTTGATTCTGTTGTCACCTGCTCAAACCCCCACTCCTTTACCTTCAAACTAACCTCTATTGACCTCACCCCATTCCTAAGAGGTCTGTAAGGGGCGTGCATAAGTGCACAATCATGCCTACTGTCCCTGTACTATTGTTCCCAATTATTAGTTCCTATTTCTTGTATTTAAACTTATGTTTGTTCTTGTTTCTGTTATATTGTAAGCTCTTGACTAAATAAATAAATAAATAAATAAATAAATAAATAAATAAATAAATAAGAACCAGGTTCTAAATGTTTCAGTATAGCATGGTATTAAATGTGGTACTCCCACCACCACCACCAGCACAATACACATGTGTGCTGCATTTGCTATCAAATCTATAAAGAATCAGTCAGGAACTAGTGACTTATTAAACAAAATTGTTTTTATTCACTGAATATATCTCAAAGGTGCTGTGATTAGCACTTTGACCTATTATAAGGTGATAAATAATAACAAGTTCACACAGATGGGTTTATCAAAAACATTCCAACATCAAGCTGTAATTTCTACTGTGTCTACATTTTTCGTTTTCTTGCCTTTACAATGTACTATGCCAAGGATACAGAAGTTCTAGTACTGCCTTTGCCAGGACTGCCCAGCAGGGTGTCAATGCTTTGCTTGGTGCTCAATAGATACTATATGGCATGCTAGCAAAATGATGGTGTATCCTTAAAGTGATTTGATTGCTTGAGATGGTCCATGTTTGAGCTACAACAATAGGAATGCTTTCTTTCTGAAATATAAAATATGCATATATCTCAGATATTTGTATTTGAAAATACTAGACAAATGTGTTGGAAATAGAACTGATCCTCATTATTATTGGAAGAAATATCCAATAATAATAATAATATTATTAAACATTATTATTAGAAGAAATATCCAATCATAATATCTGGTTCAGTTTTAAGCTGGGAGAACGATGTTAGAAACAACATATAGGCTGATTAGAAAGAAAGTTTATGGATGAACAGAAGCACTGTATGCAGTTCTGGGTCAGCTCACAAAATGGAGTTAAGAATGGATGCTCCAAACCTTCTGGATTCTTATGGAGTCATGTAGGGATCATGGCTGGCTTTATAGGAAAAGGGGAAATGCAAATCCTATGTGTTTGTCTGAGCTAATTTTATCAACCTTTAGCTTGATAGTGTTGCTTATCTGAAGTTTCTGTCTGACACAGTCTTTATGAATGGATTACCCAATCTGCATTTCTATAAACTGACCTCCTCAGTTTCTGCTTGGGGCAGGGAAACTGGTGCTGGTTTCTGTCTCCTTTAAGGATTTCCCATTTCTCCTTTAGGGAAAATATTCTATCTTGACTTTTTAATATTCCCCAAAATATTTCATTCTTCTAGCGGGTGGGGTTCCCACAGTATTTAAATGTCTTTTCAGAGCTGACATTATTGAAGCCTTCTCAACTGACTCAGTGTTTATATTACTTAAGCAAATTAAAGAAAAAAATGTTACAAGGTTTGTGAAGGAATAATTGGGTCTTGGTTGCCATTTTCAAACAGGAAAAATGGTTTTTTAATATAACCCCCTGAAAGCAATAGAAAGTAAGACCCATTTCTGGTCACAATTTTTTTTTATAAGCCAAGAAGCCTTCTTTGATTTACTTGCAATATATGCCATATGTGTGAAAATGCCGTAACAAAATTCTTAATATCACAATACATGAACAGCCATGTCTCAGCAGAACATTCAGATTTTTAAAGTAAGATGATGGGAATTTAATAAAATTAATAATTCTACCTAACTTTACCTCTACATTTTAGCTCCCTGCTTTGTAGCATCTACATATTGTTATATGGGTAGTTGCTTTAAATGTATTCCTGGATTCCTACTTCCTGAGAGTAAATATAGGGGTTAAATATATACATATATATTGGGATTAAAAAAATACATCTAAGATTGTAAATTTCGTCAGGAAGTGATGGTAGAGCAAAATAACACCCGTGGTAGGAAACAGCCTGTTTTGTCTCCTACTCAGGGCCAGAATCATCCTGAGAATAGATTCCTCACTCTTGCCAAAATTATCCAGTATTCCCCTGCATAAACTGAGGCTGAGTACCTTATATTATATAAGCTGAATAAAAAATACACAAAAGCACCATGTAATGTATTATTCACTTTAAAGAGGCCTGATATAGTACAGCCAGCAATAGTTCAATAATATAATACATGTAGCTTCATTTTTTTCTGTATTAACTCCTAAACTTGGCCAGCAGCCTGATCACTTCGAACTAGAGGCATTATATGTATTTCTGGCGGTCAAAGTTTCTGCAGAAAAAGAACAAAGTTGCTCAGAAAGTAATGCATATAGCAGATTGTTACCACAATATACTATTGAAGTGCAATATGAAGGAATTTTTAATGCAATATTTTTTCCTGGTGATTGATTTTCAGGCTATTGAAATATTTCTAATGTTAATCATTATCCCACCCATCCCCCTACCCCTGGCAAACCCTAACAAAACAGAACATTAAAGGTCAATGGAATTGAGAATGAAAAAAATATTTGACAAAGATTATACTAGTTTAGAGATAGAATCTAATTTTATGCCCCTCTCTACTTCAGAAACTCAAGCCTGTGCATGTGATTTTCATGAACTCCTCACTTTATTATCAGAACAACTATTGAAAAGATATTCTGCTATATAAGGTTGTACATTTATTGTACCCTATGACAATCATTAAATGTCATACCTTATGATTCTTGACTCTTGACAAATGTATCTTTCCTTTTATGTATACTGAGAGTATTTACACCAAGACAAATTCATTGTGTGTCCAATCACACTTGGCCAATAAAGTATTCTATTCCATTCTACATATTCAACTGGTCCTCTCTGCAAGTATAAAATATACAATATATAAGCTTGAAGAAAATATATATTTGGTGTGAAAGGTAAAAGATTGCTTCTTTTCTTTTCTTCATTTTTATAATATTCAAGTATGGTGCTAGACAATGTATAAATTTGGCCATCACTTGAGACTTTCAAGAAGAGATTGGACTGCCATTTGTCAGAAATGGTGTCAGGTCTCCCGCTTGGGTGGGGGGTTGGACTAGATGACCTACAAGGTCCCTTCCAACTCTGATTATCTATTATCTGTTATATGGCACCATCCAGGTATACTAGCAGGACCTTGCATGGTAGAATTTTGATAACTATAGTCTCAATGGAACTAAAAAGGTTTGGGTTCTCTCAGCAGACAAAAGACACAAAAAAACTTTTTCTGGATGAAGGAGGAAGTGTGAAATTGACTTATTTGATTTCTGACCAAATATTCCTCATGAGTAACTATAACCCTCAAAGATATAATATTTTGTGGTGGGCTCATGAGTTGAACCATTGGGAAGTGAGTTGCCCTTTGTTAGCAGCAATATAGCCTTTATAGATTTTAGGACTTGCCTCCTCATTTTTTTATTGTAACAAATTTTATTAATTTTCAAAGACAATACACAGACAAACAAAACATAAAGCATAAGAACATAGAACATCTTTTCTAAAAACTGCTTAGCAAAACAAATAAAACATCTCATTTAAATACAACAGAATTCTAAATTATCACGTTTCCACACACAATTTAATATGCATCTTATATATTCAACTTCATATCTTATTACTCTTTTCCAACTTCTCACTGTTTCTTCCTTTATTTCTGTTCAATTTTATTAATTAAACTTATACTTTCATGTATTTCATATTACTATATTTCATATTATTACTATTTCATATGTTCTTATCCAACATCATTAATCCTCGATAAACAAACATAAACAAACAAAATACATAACATAAAAACATAAAACCATAAAACTTCCTTTTAGAAAGCGGCTTAACCCCAGGTTATAACTTTTTGTACAGGCATAAATCAAATTCATGCTCACCTTATATACTATTTCATATCTTATTTAACATTCTATATTTTCCATATACTATTTCATATCTTAATTAGCATTCTATATTTTCTATATATTTTCTCTCTTCTATTCATTCTTTTAATTCTATTTTATTTATTTCATCTCAATTCAAATAATTATACTTGCATCTTTTGTCCGTTCTTACAATCATCTATTTTTCCTTCCTTCCTACAATATTTTCCCTGTAACCACTGGTTGAAGTATGACAACTTTTTATCTTTACCCTAAATTTGACACTTAAAATGATACATACTCTCCATACTGATTCTGCTTTGTACATTCTAAATACTACATTTCAAAATAATAAAACAAACACATAATATTAAATTTAGTAAGTAATAGTAACAACAAAAAAAGGAATATTGGGTTTATAATATAATAAAAGCAATATTTAATAGTAGATTAAACTCTGTTATCAAATCTTAAACATTTTCAAGCTTCTCTTTAATGCATTATTAATTCATGTAATATTTTAATTTTCTAATTCAATTTCAAATACTAATATCTACCATGCAATCTTATGTACTTTTGGAGAATCATTTTTATAAAATTGTATCTTACCCCTTATCTCTAAAAAAACACTTGTTTTTTGGCATCTTGTTTAAAGCTTTTATGACTTCTCTTTCCTTTTTCCCTTCCTTTCTTATCTATTCTGGCTTTTTGACCCCCCCATCTCTCAAGTTTCACTCTCTTAATCTTCCCTCTCTGTTGTATTTCTCTTTTCTGTTGCTTTCTGACATCGTATTGATTTTTCATCTTAATTTTCTTTTCCTTGGTTGCTTTTTTTAAGTCCTGAATTCACCATTTCTTCACCCCCCTTACACTTTTCTTCCTCCACTAAAAATACCTGTCCATTAAAGATGGCTTCTTCTTCTTCTTCTTCTTCTTCTTCTTCTTCTTCTTCTTCTTCTTCTTCTTCTTCTTCTTCTTCTTCTTCTTCTTCTTCTTCTTCTTCTTCTTCTTCTTCTTCTTGGTCCCAGTCTTCCTGTCGCTGTTGTATTTCATGATAGGTAGAAATCGCCATTTCTAAAAAGTGGAAAATAGATCCAGAAGAGCCCATGCCTTTCTGTTCCTCTTCTTTCAATTTTTGAAATTCCATTTGTAAATCTTCAAAAGATAATGCCATTTTCCCTTTAAAAAAAACCAAAAAAAAAAAAAAACCAAATATCTTTAATCTTTCAAGAAGTAGTTCACAAAGATCCCAGAGTCACAAAGCAAACCAAATCAAAACAAACAGTTCCATTTAGCACTTTCTTCTTTCTATATTTTCTTTTCCTAGGGTGGGATTCAAATAACACAGTTCCAGAGTAATCTTCTAGAACTCCATAATATCTTTTATTTTTGATCTTATAAGCTCAAAGCAGTCTCCTTCAATGCAGTCTTAAAATAAGTCTTTATTTCTTCCCTTCCACTTATAGCAAATAATTTTTTTTAAGTTTTTAATTCCAATGTCCAGAAATCCTTTATCCCCTTGGCTTAAAATTTCAAGTTTACCTTCTATGCCCAAGCAGGTTTTCCAGATTTTCAACTGCTGTTTCTGTGGGAAGGGAGAGTAAAAGAAAGTAACTTTCCCTTTCAGCTCCCCCCCCCCGCTTTTGCAATGTTCCTTGGGAGACAATGTATCCTTTGAATGTTTCAGTTTTCAGAGTATTTAGAAGTTTTTTGTAGTCCCGGTTCAGCCAAAACTTTCACCTTCACCTGCTTCCTCCAGCACAAATCTTACCCGGCTGCAGGCTTCTTTGTGGCGGCCATTGCTGACCGCCGCTCCACCGCCTTGGGAAAAAGGGGTTTTGCCAGCTGAGGAGGGGGGTTGCGATACCCCCAAACCCAAACCTGGATCCCCTCTCTCTTTGGCTGCCTCTACAGGGCAGCCCTATCCTCTGAATCCGTTCGGATCGGAGGAACCTTGACGGCGAGCACAGCAGGAATCGCGGAGGATCGCAAATTCCTGCCGCCGCCGAAGCCTTGCAAAACCGGAAGCACTCCTCCTCATTTCTTTATCATGTTTGAAATATAAATACTCATCAGTTAAAAAGATTTTCTTTCACAGAAGGTTGGAAGGTTTTTTTGTGTATTTTGCATGTTTAAAGAAGGCTGAGAGATTCAAAGTATATTGAACACTGTAGACTGTATACTTCGGTGGGGTATGTGTCTGTAATTATAGTGAAAGATCTTAGAGGGAGTGAATTGTAATTTGTTTTATATTTTCTTTCTAAAAGCATGATGGCACACAAGGCCAGAATGGAAGCTGGAAGAAATTCTTCAGAATGATTGCTAGAGAAGGAAGATAAAAATGATGAAGCAATTTGCTTAAGTTTACTTTAAACAATACTTGATGAATTAACTAAATTTCATTTGAAGCCAAGTGATCTTGAAAAAAATGGATAGATGAAAACTTGGATAAAATGGATAATTTTGTGAAATAAATGTTGGACAGTATTAAAAAATGTCCAGGGATATGAAACAATTTAATAACAGAATGATAATCCTGAAGAGTAAACATAGGCTAGGGAGGTAGAATTAGAAAGAGGTCTGGATAATTTGGCTTTGCTGGAATTTTGCTGGAAATTGAGATTTAGTGTCATTACTGAGAATTCAGATGAAGTTATTAGAAAAAAAGTTTGTTGAGGCACTGACAACTGGGGGGACTTGGGGACTGCAAAAAGAAAACTTTGGAGATGACATTGACAAAGGGTATTTATTTTTTGTGAAGGGAAAGATAAAAAATTAAGTTTTGTAATAGCATTTTCATAGAAAATTAAAGATTGATAATTTAGATAACATAATTTTAAAACAAATTCCTATTAGCTTTTTAATTTATTTACAAGTTACTCACATAGAAAAAAGTTGCAAAATATTTTACTTGAAAAAATTTGGGAAAGGAATTCTTTTCAGCAAGACCAATTTTCTCCCCCTAAACATTAATGGAATTTTTTTATATGTTAACCCTTTTTATATGTCAATTGAGATTTTGTGAGATACAAAAAAAAGGGAAAAGCCAAGGCTGCCCATTATGCTCCTTCTGTTTATTTTGGTTCCTGGATAAAGATATAAGGCAAAATGACTGGGTAATGGGTATAAGAATTTTTTAAAAATAACTAAATGGAGAACCTTTGCGGATAATTTGTTGTTGGAAGATGCATTAAATGTGATTGAAATATTAATGAGAAAATTAAAAGAATTTAGTGCATTAGGTGTCTTTAAGATTTATCAACAGAAGATCAAGATAATAAAAATTAAGAGGAAGATACAGAACCAAACAAAATGATGAACAAAATGCGTTTTCAGATTGAGAAAATGGTAAATATCTGGGTGTTAATCTGATAAATTGGAATGGCATGTTGTTTCAAAATAATTGTGTTAAGATGTAGAATTAAGTTAAAAAGCAATAAGTCAAGATGGCAATTTGTCATTGCTGGGACAAATTGCTATGATTAAAATAAATTTTTGTCTAGAATGTCATTTTTATTTTAGATAGTTTGTATTTTGACAACTAATGTGTCATCAAAATAATGGCAAATATATAATTTTTTGGGGGGAAGGAAAAAGTTAAGTATATGATATTACAAGATATTAAAAAAGGAGGCTTAGATCTACCTGATTTGAAACTGTATTTTGCCATTTGTTGTTTAGTTTGGATGACAAAGTGGGTAAAACTGAGAATCAGGTGGTTATTGGAACTAGAAGAGCATGATTTGAAATTTGTTTGGAATGGCTATTTATAGTATGACAAAATTAAAGTAATGTAGACTTCAAAAATCATGTTATTAGATTGCCATATGGAGATATGAAATAAATATATACTTAGTTTATGTACAAAAATATATTTATGGCAGTCACCATAAGAAATATATTATAGAAAAGAAATGATAGCTAAGCATAAATGGTTAAAAGTATGAGGGTATGTTAGAATTCTTATAGGGAAATTTGGGGGAAAAAAACGAGCAACTATCTAATATCAGAAGGATATACATGTTAGGGGGTTCTTTATTATAACTCTTAGAAAGATTCAAACTTGATAAAAGGGCTTTGGGGTTTGAAAACACTTGGGGTATAATATAGAAATGGTGCAATGAGAAAATATATGAATGAAAGGATGAAAATCACATTGTGGTATAATTTATTTATTTTTAAATAAAACGTTTCACTGTTGATATTTATCATCAGAAAAATTGTTTAAAATCTATAAAGATACTTCAAATTTATCCTGGAAATGTGAAAAACAAAATCAGGACTTTTTATTATGTTTGATTGACATGTAAAAAAGCTAAAAAGTTTATTCTAATGCATAAATTAATTCAGATGATTACAATTAATTCAGATAAATTACAATTAAAATCAGAGCTATTTGGGACTGATGAATAACATTGGGGAAATTTGGGGAATTGGGGAATAACATTGGGAAAATTTGAGCAGAGAAAAGACATTTGATGAGTGTTAATGATGATTGAGAACCCCATTTTTAATTTTTGTGTCAAACAGAAAAAATGGTTTTGTTGACAGAAAAAAATGTAGATAATAGAAAAAAAGAAAGTTATGTGAAGTTAAGAGTTTAATGTAAATGTATTTTTATATATGCTCTGAAAGAAAGTCAGATGTCTTACCTTTGTATTTCTTTTTTTATTTCTGCATTTTAGACTTGCTTCATTTTTCATTCTTTAGTTCTTACTTTTTTTAACTACTTTCTGTTAGTTTTTATTTCTTTATTTGAAAATATTAATAAAGTTATCTATAAATATGGTGTTCAAAATCTCATTTCAATATCCCACATTGAGGGAACTCATTCAAAGCTTAAAGAAGGGGATAAAGCTTTTTCTGTTCAATATCACTTTCCATCTCTACAGAAAAACATATTGGAATCAAAAAGCCAATTCCAGCCATATATCATGAAAAGCAGGTTGTTTATTTTACAAATCACAGATAAGTCCATTCAAATATTATGGTATTACCAGTTCATATAGGACAACTACGCAGTAGTGAACTTCCAGTATTTCTCATTCAGCCTCCCATGAAAATATATTAAAATCTGCTAATATAATTTGCTGCTGTATGATGAGTGAAGGAGAAATTATAATGCTATTAAGTTTTCTGATTACCCAGATATTCTATGTTGGATTGAAGTCCAATTTAAAAACATATTATTAATCCCAGTGAATTTGGGATGAGTGCCAAGGTTGCTAAGCCAGCATGAGGTGTGGTACATCTTTGGGATTGCATCGGGGTCTGTATAAGAAGAGAGATACTGATGTATCTCAAGCAGGACTCATGCTAGTAATATAAGGCATCTTCTAAAGTCATCCATCACTGTTCCACAATGACAGCAATGAGAACAGACATCTTAAAGACAGCTGGTGATGCCAGCATGCAAGAAGATGCTATAAGTGATTAATTTCGGAAATGGTGTTAGGATTTTATTCAATGTGGAGAATGAAGATTTCACAGAGCTAGTATAAATTGTTTTGAAAACCTAAAGTAATAACTTCTAGATTAAAAAAATCATTCACATCTGGAATATATTTTCTGTTTTTGGAACTTTGGTATTTGAAGATATGAAGTAAACTTTCATCAAAGAAGTAAATATACTGAACTCAAAGAGAAAAAACCTCTAGCAATACATTTCAAATAGCAGTGAATATAACAGATAACAGATAATTAGAGTTGGAAGGGACCTTGTAGGTTATCTAGTCCAACCCCTTGCCCAAGCAGGAGACCCTACACCATTTCTGACAAATGGCAGTCCAATATCTTCTTGAAAATCTCAAGTGATGGTGCTTCCACAACTTCCAAGGGCAAGGTGTTCCATCGGTTGATTGTTCTCACTGTCAGAAAGTTTCTCCTTATTTCCAGGTTAAATCTCTCCTTGTTCAGTTTCCATCCATTATTCCTTGTCTGACCAACAGGCTCTTTAGAAAATAGCTTAACCCCTTCCTCTCTGTGGCAGCCCCTCAAATATTGGAAGACTGCTATTGTGTCTCCCCTGGTCCTTCTCTTTACTAGACTAACCAATCCCAGTTCCTGCAATCGTTCATTGAATGTTTTAGCCTCCAGTCCCCAAATCATCCTGGTTGCTCTTCTTTGTACTTTTTCTAGAGTCTCAACATCTTTTTATAATGTGATGAACAAAACTGGATGCAGTACTCTAGGCGTGGTTTTACTAAGGCTTTATAGAGAGGTACTAGTGCCTCCCTTGATCTTGATTGTATACCTCTGTTAATACAATTTAGGATTGCATTAGCTTTTTTGGCTGCTGCTGCACATTGCTGACTCATATTTAGCTGGTTGTCCACTAAGACTCCAAGATCCCTCTCACAGTTACTGCTATTGAGCCTGGTTTCACCC